>QANZ01041084.1:154039-203006 GCA_003254925.1 Chamaecrista fasciculata | reverse complement strand
GAGAGAGAGAGAGAGAGAGAGAGAGAGAGAGAGAGAGAGAGAGAGGTGTGTGAGAGAGAGAAAACATTTGTGTTTTTGGATAAATTCACTTAAAATCTTAATTTATTTCATTTTCTTACGTTTTGATCCTATTATAAAAAGAAAAGGACCTTAATAAAAGAAAATAAAACTTTTGGGGATGAAAGTTTATTTTTTCTCTTTTTTTAACAGAAAAATGGATGGAAAACGTTAGATGGACCAATATGGAACGAAAAATAACTGAGGGACCTATTTGATACATTGAGCATAGCAAAGGGATCAAAATAGGACTTTGGCCTTCTTATATATATACATATATATATATATATATATATTAGGGACTTTGCGTACCCTAACGGACATATAAATATGTATGTAATGTTTGAATAATTATATTTAAAATTATATAATAAAGTAATTGTTAATTTTATTATATTTTAAAATAGTAAAAATTTTAATAAAAATGATTTGCTTCTGAAAGTTTGTAATTAACTTTTTTAATAAATTAATAATAATGGAGATTTATGATTCAAGATTATATGGACGATAATAGAAGAAAATGGAAGAATATAGTGGAGCAATATATGAATAGTTAACAATAGAGATTTGTGATTTATGAAAGTGGGTTTCTAAAAAATAGGGTGTAAATTATAAATTTTTTTATAATATATTTTTATTATAATTTTAAATGACCGACTACCAAAAAAATTTCTTAAACATATATAATAGTATAAATATAATGCAATAAGTCATCGATAAAATAATTCTTTGTTGATTGCATCTGTGTAACCCCAAGTACTCATATTAACTAACACATCTATTTCCTAATATTTCGGTCCATTACTTACTCATTCTGAGTTTAGTGTTTGTAAGCTATGTTTGGAAGTTTTAATGAGAATAGAAAGGAGTGAAGATTAATGGAATAAAATAAAATGGAGTGAAATGATTTAAATATATATTGTTTGGGATTTTTTAATTAAAAAAAATGAACATATGTTAATCTTATTTAGAAGCTATTAAATGAAATGGAATGTTTATTGTTTTTTTTTTCAATATTATCCTTATATAAATGAATTTATTTACATATTAAAACTTGTGAATGAAAAATATAGTAATAAATAATAAAAAATTGCATACAATTTTTTTTTCATTTTTGGCTAAAGTACACTTTTGGTCCCAAAACTTTGGCAAATGTCTCAATTTGGTCCCATAACTTTTTTGTTGCAACTTTGGTCCCCATAACTTTGGCAAATGTCTCAATTTCGTCCCATAACTTCTTTTGTTGCAATTTTGGTCCCATAACTTCTAAAAATGTCTCACCATTGGTCCCAAGCTGATTTCCATCCGTCTCATAACTTCACCCATATTTGCCACATCATCATCCAACTCAGTATGTCAGATCATCTTTAGTGACAAATAATAGATGGAAATCAGTATTGGGACCAACGGTGAGACGTTTTCAAAAGTTATGGGACCAAAATTGCAACAAAAAAAGTTATGGGACCAAAATTGCAACAAAAAAAGTTATGAGACCAAATTGAAACCTTTGCCAAAGTTATGGGACCAAAAGTGCACTTTAGCCTTATTTTTTAACCTTTGATGTTTGGTCAAAACAAAGGAATGAGACTGTCTTTTACTATTTGTTGAGTCAATAGATGAGAATTAATTTTTATACTCAATCAAATTCAGAACCAAAAACGAAAAATATAACAAATCTTGTCATTTTGCAGAGTACGAATCAAAGTTTCCAAATGTCAAAAGATATGTATACATAAATCTGGTCAACCATATATATATATATATATATCTTTCCTAAACTGAGAAATGCCAAACATGCCAGGCACTCCATACATATCTATCTACATTCTATCATGCAAATTGCAAATATATATTCAATTAAACACACACATACATCCAATTATTCTTATATAACATGGGTAGTGCCTAGCACGTAAAACCGCGTACCAAACTTCTTATCACATATATATATATATATATAATTATAGACACACAACATTTCCTTCACAACTTGTGACCATATTTTGTCACAAAAAAAAAAAACCAAACATGTCTTCCTACGGCAAGCTTGACGAATCGGAGCAAGCTAGGCTCGAGGCTCACCGGAAAACCCGAAAGAGGATCGCCGTCATAAGCCTATCGGCGATAGTCCTCGCCGGCATTGTCGTGGCTGCAGTGTTGGGAACAATATCTTCCACACACAACAATGGCAACAACAACATTAATAATATTAATCCGTTGTCATCTTCAGTGAAGGCATTGTGTGACATTACATTGTACAAGGACGCATGTTACAGTAGCCTTGGGCCTATTATGAGTGATAATAATGTGAAGCCTGAGGAATTGTTCATGTTGTCTCTTAAAGTGGCACTTAATGAAGTGTCCATGGCTGCTAATAAGTATTTTTCTGATAATAATAATAATGGAGTTTTGAAGGGGTTAATTAGTGATAATAGGACCAAGGAGGCTTATGAAAATTGTAAGGAGCTTATGGGTTTTGTTGTTGATCATTTGAATGAATCCTTGTCTTCTGCTGCCAACTCTTCACTTCTTGACGTTGTTGATGATCTTCAAACATGGTTGAGTGCTTCAGGTACATATTTAATTTATATATAAATATTTGAGTCAATTAAATTGATCATTCTAGTCCTTAGATTATGTAGACACTGTTAGTTTAGTCCCTATGTTTTTTTTTGGAAATATTTGGTTTAATCTTTGAAAATTCATAACTTGTCACTAGTTTGTCCTTACATGCCTAGCAGAGTACAACTTAGTCACTAAAGGGACTAACTTGTAACGAGTTATAAATTCTTGGGACTAAATCAAACATTTTAATAATTGAAGGATTAAAATAAGAGTATTCACACAACTCAAGGACTAAATTGTTAATTTATTCTAAAATTCTTACTTTTTAAGCTTGAATTGTATAATTTAGCCAATGTTTTCTGTTGGTCAAAATGTTTTAAATTAAATAGTTGAAGCTTATTTTTTGAGTGCAGAAATATCCCTATAATAAGTTATCTTTTGGGATGAAATAGATAATTACATGGAAATTGGTTTTGTTGACCAAGTCATCAAGAAAAGATACCTATATATATGTAGATTTTTTTAATTAGTGTCTCTGGGTACTAGTTAAGTAATTTTGGGAATGTAAAAGGTGAATAAAGGTATTTGTTTTATTACTTTTTCCTTATTGTTTACCTTCCTAAATACTTTATCAACCAGTATCATGAGAACATCATATTATAGAATATTGA
Organism: Chamaecrista fasciculata; assembly: GCA_003254925.1. NCBI lineage: Eukaryota > Viridiplantae > Streptophyta > Magnoliopsida > Fabales > Fabaceae > Chamaecrista > Chamaecrista fasciculata. The sequence continues at coordinate 199,713 of QANZ01041084.1, read as the reverse complement.
AAATAGCATCATCAATATTCATCATTGACTTGTTTGCTTTTGTGTAATATTGTAACATAGGAACATATCAGCAAACATGCATAGATGACATTGAAGAATCAAAAGGAACAGCACAAAACATCATTGCAAGCTATCTCAAGAACTCCACAGAATTCACAAGCAATAGTCTTGCCATCATCACATGGATCAACAAGGCTGCAACCACACTCAACTTAAGAAGAAGACGCTTACTCAATTTCCCATATCATCATCATCATAATCATCATCATGAAGAAGAAGAAGCAGAACCATCATGGCTTCATCACAAAGACAGGAAGATTCTGCTTGAAACAGATAATACTAAGGACTTGAAGAAGAAGGCAGACATAGTTGTGGCCAAAGATGGGTCTGGAAAATACAGAACAATCTCTGAAGCACTAAAGCATGTGGGTGATAAGAAGGACAAGAGGACTGTGATCTATGTGAAGAAAGGGATTTACTATGAGAATGTGAGAGTTGAGAAGAACAAGTGGAATGTCATGTTCATTGGTGATGGAATGAATGCCACAATTGTGTCTGCTAGCCTCAATTTTGTTGATGGCACTCCCACTTTCTCGACTGCAACATTTGGTAACTTGTTCTTCTTTTTTTTAATCTATTTTTAAATAGATAAACAGCCTCTCTGCAAAGCAGGAGTAAAGCTGCGTACATCTTGACCTTCCCCAGACCCCACCTAGTAGAAGCCTCGTGCTCTGGGCCGCCTTTTTTTTATCTATTTTTAACACTCAAAGTATCTTGGGTAATATTACATGGGGTTTAGGCCTCTGCATACACCCCACCCGATCAGAGCTGGATTCTCTGTAATTGAAAATTCATGCATTTCTCTACATTTAGGCAATTTTAAGGGTGTGAAAGTTTCATTTATCATCAGAAGGTAACATGACAATCCTGTTCCTTAAAATTGTCTAAATGCAGAGAAATACATGGATTCTCTATTACAGATGAGCCAACTCCCACCCAATTAAACTAAATTTGGTAATTGAAGACTCTGAATTTCTCTGTAATTAGTTATTTTTTTTTTGTCTTCCCATACATGAAACAAACTGTTTCACTTATGTGAAAATCACTTTGTTGGCTTCTGCAATTACAGAGACTTTCAGGAAAGGCCATTATAACTTCTTATAATTCTTTTTTCTCTCTAGAGGACAAAAAGAGTGTTCTTAAGCTTTGTGTGGGTTTATATAGTATAGTACGAGATATTAGAGTTATTCTGAGTTATGTTGGGTTGTAAATTCAGCTGTTTTTGGGAAGAACTTCATCGCGAGGGACATGGGTTTTCGAAACACGGCCGGGCCAAACAAGCACCAGGCAGTGGCATTGATGACAAGTGCTGATCAGGCTGTGTTCTACAGATGCCAGATTGATGCCTTCCAAGACACTCTTTATGTTCATAGCCAACGCCAATTCTATAGGGAATGCAACATTTATGGCACAGTTGATTTCATCTTTGGCAATTCTGCTGTTATCATCCAAAACTGCAACATTCTTCCCAAGGTACTACTAAACATTAAAACAATGAATTCCCAAGGATAATAAGTAATAACATCCTCTTCCAAAGGCCAAAATGTTTATTTATTTATATTTTTGGTAAAAAAAGAAGCATTTCATTCATACATCCAGAAGATATTGCAAGATTTTTAAAAAGCAGATAAAACTACATTACTTACATCCCAGTAAAAAAAAGATTTTTTCTTTGTAAGGGCCAAAATTTTCATTTAACTTTCTCTCCATATAACAGGTACCTATGCATGGCCAGCAAAACACAATCACAGCACAAGGAAAGATTGATCCAAACATGAACACTGGGATTGCAATTCAGAATTGCACTATTTCACCATTTGGGGATTTATCTTCTGTGCAAACATACCTTGGAAGGCCATGGAAGAATTATTCAACCACCTTGTATATGAAATCCTCATTGGGAAGCTTGATAAACCCTAGTGGTTGGCTGCCATGGGTGGGAAATTCAGCACCAGACACCATTTTTTATGCTGAGTTTCAGAATTTAGGACCTGGTGCTTCAACAAAAAATAGGGTGAAATGGAAGGGATTGAAGAACATCACTACCAAAGAAGCAAGTAAATATACTGTCAAGACATTTCTCAAAGGGGATAGATGGATTCCTTCATCTGGAGTCCCTTACTATGTCACAAATTAAGTTGTTATATGCACAATGTAAAGCTTTCAGAAAGAACTTTGCTTCAGACCAAAAACAACAAGCTTTGCGGTTTTTTTGCTTTCTTTCCTTCTTTATCCTCATTGTATTTCTTTGTATTTTTAACTTTGAAACAAAACTATATTGATTGATTTATTGAATACTTCTATTTTACATTTTCCAATCTGAGAATCGTTCGTTCTGTAGTTCGCTATATTTTACTAAGATAGTGTATGCACAGTCCTATCTACAAGTTGTGCCTCAGTTAACATCGTAAACTAAATTTGTAAAAGAAGACATTGGATTCGATTCCCACATCATATATTTATAGGGAGGGGTATAGAATTTTAACTATGACTAACGGTTATAAGCAAAAAGAATGTATGCAAAGTAAAAAAAAATGATGTGATTTATCAAGCTAAATTGTGAACTAGATATGAGTTTGCAATAAGTATGAACACAAATAAGAAGACAGAACACTATGCATATACATGAAGCCAGAGAATACAACAAAATATATAGTATTCATGTATAATTTTGGAGATCTAAGTAATACATGTACCCAAACACTTATTTGTAAATATACCCATTTATACTTTTTCTGTATTACATCACAACTCTCATGTCTCTCATACACCCCTTTTGATTTTTGAAGCTCCTCCACCAAAATGACTATTCAGATATACAATTACATTATCATATCTAAGTAACATTGAATCAAACTCATTACTTGCAGACAAAGAATTCACTTCCCTAAACATCAAGTAGTCCTTCAGTGTAAGGTACATCAGTATCAGGAAGCCAAGTATCCCCAAGTGTAAAATTAAGCACAGTAAAGTTTGAAGCCTGAGTAGCATTCAAAAGGGTATAACCAGGCCATTGAACCCTATTTTTAGTTTTTGCACCAGGTCCATAGTTATTGAACTCACCATAGAAAAGTGTGTCTAGCCCTATAGTCCCATTCCATTCTAACCATCCAGAAGGTTCAATTAGGTCCCCAATATAAGACTCCATATACACAGTTCTAGAGTATAGCTTCCAAGGCCTTCCTAAGTAGGTCAAGGTGGTATTATTACTACTAGTACTATTATTGCTACTAGTACTATTGGTAGTAGTGGAGTTAAATTCTGAAGCTAAGTCTTGTGTTGCTTCAATAATGCAGTTTTGGATTGAGATTCCTGTGTTTTGATTTGGGTCTGTCCTGCCTTGTGCTGTGATGACATTCTTTTGGAATGGAAGTGGCTTTCTGGCATAGATTTTGCAGCCTTGGAAAACCACAGCTGCATTTCCAAATATGAAGTCTACCGTGCCATAGATGTCACATTCTCGGTAGAATTGCCTTAAGGAGTGAGCATAGAGGGTGTCTTGGTACCCCTCAAAGCTGCACCGGTAAAAGGTGGAAAGATCGGCGTTGTTTCTTACCGCCACGGCTTGGTGCTTCGCGGGGCCTGCTGTGTTCCTGAATGTGACATCCACTGCTATGAACCTTTCTCCAGAAACAGCTGAAACATCAAGAGAATAGGAAATTAAGTTCATTGCAAGGAAAGACTGATTATAGCTGAGCAATAATCTTGTTGAGCCAAAAGGAAAAAGGAGGAAAAAAACTGAATTTTTTTTTGCCAAAAAGTTTTTCTTTTTATAATCCAAATTAAATGTGACGGTTAGATGTGATTGTCTAAATTAGAAGACACAAGGAAATGTATCCTCTACTGTGCAAATGTAATGCAGTTTATAGAGAGAAATGAAGAGTTAGAGAGAGAAGTGTGGGTCTCACTGACACCTTCTTTCTCTAAACTGCAGTGCATTTGCACGGTAGAGGATCCAAGTCCAAAGACACACATGTCAATCGAAGTTTACCTACACCCAACAGATGTTCTCTGGATGCCAAAAAAAATTAAGAAAAGTGATTTAAAAAAATAAAAGAAAAATATCATTTCTCTCGTCGCATCTGGATTACTAAAGGAATTGTTTTTTTGTGGGAATTTCTCTAAAAAATACTTTTCCCCATGGTGCCACCTCAAGTCAAAAAATTGAAGAAATTGCATACCAAAGGTGGAAGAATTGAAAGTTGTCCAGCCATCAATGACACTATGATTCCCTGTGATGATGGTCTGATTGATACCATCACCAATGAGCAAGATATTCTTCTTATGTTTAGGAATAACCACATATTCTTCATAGTATCCTTCTCTAGCATATATAAGGAAAAACCCATCTTCTGGTTTCAAGTCACTGGGTGCAGCATCAATGGCTTCTCCAATGGATGTGAAGTTATCAGTCCCATAAGGACTCACAATCACAAAGCTATTCAACAGAATTCCTTTGCTTTCACTTTCCTTAAGAAGCCTTTCATTCCTACTTCTAGTGCTACAATTAGATGCTTTATTGCAACTATACTTCTCATGAAGGACCTGCATGCACAGATTAAAGCTTTAATCTATGAGTTTGGATTCTCTACAGTTATTATAAATTTTTCTTGAGAAAATCTATTTTTTAGTTCCTAAATTTGTTTCAGAACTACAATTTAGTCCCTAAACATTGGATATACATTTTCTAGTCTTTAACTTTTAAAAAAACATTAACTATTTAATACTTGAAACATTATCTGTAGGAACTAAATAATTCATGGGCAAAAGTACTCGTAGTATCCTTAAAGTATGTGGTCAGTTGTATCCCCACAGTTTTTTTGAATCAATTGTACTTTGTACCCTCAATTTAAGGGTACAAAATTGACTAAAAAAAAAACTTTAAATGTATAATTAAATCTGATCTTATATTTTGAAAGTAACTAAGAGTATTGTTGTCATAATATATGTTTGTAAAAGAAAAAAACCAGGGACTAAAAAGTGTATTTTCGATATTCAAAGACTAAATTGTATTTTTGAGACAATTTAAAGGCTGGGAAGTAATTTTTCTCAAATTTTATTTATCTTAATACATTTGAGATTGTTTAAAATGATGAAACTGTATGCAAAAAAATGCATGATTGAAAAAAAGTGGCCCACAAACAAATGTAGTACAAAATGTGGTTGATTGAATTAAAAAACAGCTTTGATTTAGACTACATTACTTGCTACAACTATAACCCACACAAAGTAGTATATATTATCATTATGATGGCACATGGTGTCTGAAAATGATAGCCACTTAGCTAGTGATTGTGATTTCTTAATCCATGCATCTTGTGATTTGTTGCTACTTGATATTCAAAGTCTCATAGTATTAGCTAGCTCATTATAGCTATGATGGGGTCACAATTATGGATGAGATTTATATAATTTTTTTTGCAATCAAGCTTAACAAAAAAAAAAATAAGATGTGACAAAACAAAATTTGTATAATTTTTTTTTTTAAAAAAAATTGTGTTACTTTATAATAAATAAACTAGATAAAAAAAATATGTAAAAATAACTTAGTTTATAGAGTGAACTAACAATTTGGTCTTTCAAAGATTACCGAACTGACAACTTAATCCCTGAACAATTAAAATATACATTTAGCTCCTAAAAAATTAAAATATTATACTTTTTAGTCCTTGAAAAATTAAAATGGTATGCTATTTAGTTCAAAAACTAAATTATATATTTTAATCTTTCAAGAACTGAGTTACCAACTCGGTGATCTTTCAATGACCAATTTTTTCATTTATTCTAGTTTATATTACAAGTTTAAAACTGATGATTGGATTTATATTGGTGATGAGGATCATAACAATAAATGATCACTTTTTTTTTTGTATGAATAAATGATCACTTTAGAGCTGTATTGGGCTGGGAATCATACGGTGATTGGTGAATTACTTTAATTTTACTCCAATACTGGTAATAAAAAAAATTGTGGGTACCAAACAAATTCTAAAAAGAATAATAATTAAATAAACAACATAAACAGTTTATGCCTAATTAAACACTGTGAATGAAACCAACCAGTCACATGATAGGTAGCTTCTTTTTTTGACAAAATTGTAATCAATGATTTTGGGCTTAGCCACCCTTTTGTTACCAAAAAAATTGTCATCAATAATTGCAAAATTTATTTAAAAGTTACGTCATTCTCTAATAATGTGTCGGTGACATATATATACTGAAGTTGCATGCCAAGCAACTCTTTTATTTTTAAAAACAATAAGTTAAGAAAAACAGTTTACACCACCACACACATTATGTTTAAGACAAACCGAATATATAATGCTAGCTAGTAAGCTTTAATTTTTAATATTATCTTAAAGAATCGATAATTATACATTTTCTAATTATCATATTTATATAATATTAAAAAAAAGTATGATGACAAAAGTATAAAAACTGTAATCTTGTAAGACAAATATAGTTCTCTCTGGGCCACTTTAAGATAATAGAGAATTAAGTAAAATTAATCAGTCGGCATTGCTCTAAAACAAATCAATGAAACTATTAAAGAAGAAAAAAAATTATTACATAAATTATTTAACAACTAATACCAACGTGTGAGTTTTGTCCTTTGATGATGATATCATCATGCAACAGCAACGTTACAATCTAATGAGTAGTAATGATTTCTCTGAGTTTGTTGATATCTTCTTGTTAAAGTGTTTGCAACTTTTACCCAATACTTATCTCTTAAATATAAAAAGATAACACCATTAGCTACTAAGGGAAAGATATTAATACTTCTGATTCTGATGAGTTATATTATCAGAAATCTTATTAGATTAATTATTACTGATTTAAATCATATTTTTCAATAGAAATAACTTTAACATTAACTTTAATAAAATAAAAGCTAAAATAGATAACACACTCTTACATTTATTCAGCCAAAATAAATAAATAAATTATGAAAAAGGATAAAACATTTCTTAAATTTGTGATTTTATACAAAAGATTCTTCTGTATACATTTTTTTTACACCAAATAAAGCATTTAAACTTTCACATTTGGCATCATGTTGAGAGCTTTGTATAGTTTATCTTGGGGTAAAATATAATCTATCTGCAGTTTAGTTAGGTGTAAATTTTTTTAAAATATTGAAAACTGACAAAATATTTAGGGATTTCAATTTTAGTAAATAGTTCATTTAGTTTAATTTTTTATTAAAAATTTAATTTTTTTTGTAATTATCTAACTACTATTAATTTCAATAATAATAATTAATTTTATGTTTAAATCAATAAATATATATATAATAATAATAATCAATTTTTAATAAATATTTCGCACAATATAAAAATACTTTCATGAATTTTTTTTTTGGCCGAAACTTTCATGAAATTTTCACTCTATCATTTACATAACAACTAAAATTGAAAAAATTATTACAAGTAACAAAAAAATTTAAAAAAATGTGTACATCATGGCCAAAAAAATGTACATCTTAACCCTTTATTTTAAAATAAAATAATAATGTATTAATTAATTAGCAGAACAAAAACACACACTACAGTAAATTAAAATATTGATCCATCCTTGTAACCAAAAAAAAATATTGATCCGTCTTTATTTAACATATAATGTCTTCAATTAATAATAATATTTCATTAATTTAATTAAAGATTCGGTACGAAGATTGATAAATTTTTTAGGTCTGTGAGGGGTCAAATTGAGAAGTAAACAATTAAGAAAAAATTAAACCAAATAAAGAAAACACTGATAAATTCGAAGAAGAACAAAATATGGTTAACAAATTAATAATTTACATATACATACATACGTACCTTAATGAGCTTCTCTAATGGCTGCCTAACCATATAAGAATGTGTGGGAAGCCCATGCTTACGTGTCTTCACCTTCTTCAATCCACGTGTCAGTGCTTGCGTCACCAACCCAAGCGACACACTATACAATTGCGTCACATTCCTAAGCGCAACTCCCAACGCCTTGGCGATCTCGCCATTGGTTGTGGCGAGCTCGTCATAACACGTGTAATGGTTAGTTGCGACCGCGCTGAGATAACTCTCGATTTTCTCTGCAATGTCGGGCGTTGGCGATTGAAGCTCGGTCGCGACGGCGTCGAGGTAGTCGACGTTGAGGAAATTGAGGTCGCGGCAATCGGCTAGGGCGCCGTCCGGGTGGCCGGGGCGGCGGCGAAGGGAGAAGTCGTCAAAGACTTTGGCGAGTTTCTTGGCTTGTTTGAGGCTTTGTTTGACGGAGAATTTGCCGAGGTTGTAGGGGTCGGAAGGGGAGGAACCGATGACGGAGATGATGGAACGACATAGTTTTGGGTATAATGTGGATTTGCAGGCTGATGAATTTGGTGAAGAAGAAGAAGAAGAAGGAGATGGAAAGAGGAAGAGAGAGAGGATGAAGAATGTAGAGAGAGAAGTGATAGTGATGGAAGACGACCACATTGTGAGAATGTTGAGATTAGTGTGTTTTTGTGTGTGTGGGGATTATATCATGTATGTATATATATATATGAGAAAGAGTATTTATAAAAGTGGAGAGGACAGGAAATGAAAGGAAAATGTCGAAATGAAGGTAAGGAGAAGGGATTTTTTTTTTTTTTCTTGTTGTCAATTGGGTAAGTGAAATTCTACCTTGACTAATTTGGACTTAGTTCACCTAGAGATCTGAATTGTCTGTAATAAGTATTATTTTTGTGCATTTTCATAAAGTGTAAATAAAGGAAATAATAATAAAAGCAACACTTCTCTCTTTTAACTCTTTGATTTTCTTTCAACATTGAACAAAATATATAATAGTGAGATCCACTCTTATTCACCTAGCACATGTAATAAGAATGATTAAGATATATATATTTAATTAATTTAAATTTAATTTGAATAGCACGTATGTGTAAAGATAATTAAAATATTCATATTTTATTGTTTTTATGAGTTATGAGTATCTTGGGATTTTAATTTACCTTTAAATGGTATAGATCTGAATATTTTGGTTATGAATGATGAGTATCTGTAATAATAGATATTATAACATTTTAAAATTTGATATGTTGAAAAAACATATAAATATATAAGAATAAAATATTAAATATATTATTTGAAATAATTTCACAATACATTATTCATGTTTATGATTTATCTTCTTATATTTGGTGGTTGTAGATTTTATACAATAAAAAATAATTTATTTTAAGCAAAAGACCGGTTGGTACTCCTATGTTTGAGGTCAATTTCAGTTATGCTCCTAACGTTTATTTTGTGTCAGTTATGCCCCCAACGTTTCACATTGTTGTCAATTATACCACAACTTCAATTTTTTTGGGGTCAAAGTCATATTTTGGTCCCTCAAATTTGTTCAAAAATTCGTTTTGATCCCTCAAGTCTCTAGCGAACTTTTCGACGGGATACACAGCGACTGACGACTTCGAAAACGCATCATTCAACGTTTTTTGACCTCCTGAGTTCAATGACGCCTTCATTTTACGAAAAAAAAAAATGACTGGCAATTCGTCGAAAAATTACATAGTCGCCAAAAAATTTACACAATCGCAAAAAATCATATTTCCATTTGTTTGTTCACAAAATGCAGGCCGCCATTGAACTCAAAAGGTAAAAAAAAAAACCTTAGATTAGGAGTCTCGTAGTCGTCGAGGTCGCCAGAAAGTTCGTCATAGACTTGAGGGACCAAAACGGAACTTTGAGCAAAACTTGAGGGACCAAAATAGGACTTTGACCCAAAAAAATTGAGGTTAGAGTATAATTGACAACAATGTGAAACATTGGGGGCATAACTGACACAAAACAAACGTTAGAAGCATAATTGAAACTGACTTCAAACGTTAAGGTAGGTCGTTTGCCTTTATTTTAAAATTTTTCGAAGTCTAAGTCTGAATATAAGAATCAAATTATTCGTTGAATTTAGAGATAAAATTTTATTTTAATATTTATTCAGGTTTAAATTCAATTATAAATATCATCATACTTGAGCCTATGTATAATTCCTCGAGTTCGAATATGCTTTTGGATCCGATGATGAATTGACTAATTGGAAATGTTTTGGAGATAAAAAGAAAATAACATTAAAATGACTTTGACCGAAAGGTCAGACACTTTTCATTTACTGTTCAAAGAGAGGGTAGCGTAAGTGCACCACAATTAAGGGTTACATTATAGGAGGATCGATCCACAACAGTAAATTATTCTACGATGGACCTGCAATGTAAAATAGAAATTTTAAAATTTATAGTTTTATTAAACTCACACTTTAATGAAATTATGAGTTTTAAAATTTCTCACACTATGTCACAAGTTGACTACTAAAAAAACTCATTACAGTGGTATAAATGGGAGTTATTATATTCTCCACCATTTTCTATAATCAATTTTATGCTATGTCGTCGATCGACGAGGGAGCCACCATTTCCCATAATCAATTTTTCTTCTCTCTCTTTTTATGTTGTTCTTTTAAGATTAAATTGTAGACACTACGATCGAATTAATATTTTTTTGGGATATTTTATTCTTTTGCCTAAATTATTCATTTACTATATTTCAGTCATGGAGTCAAGTGTCAAAACTTGGAATCCCAATTAATTTTTATATGAATATGATAAAAAGAGTCTCATTGTAAGCGGGGCGGAGAGAGAGGAGGGCAGCAGGGGCATGGCCCCCCCTAAATTTTGCATTTTACATATAAATATATGCTTTATGATCATATATGATCCCTACCAAAATGGTTGAGTCATCATTAATTATGTTTAGTGGCGTGGGTTCAAGATTGCATCTATTTATTGTTTTATTTTAGGATATTGATAATATATAGAAAAAATATAGGCCAATATCTTATTTTGATCCTTAATGATTACCTAAATTTTCATTTTGATCCTTGATTTTTTTGGTTCCATTTTGGTCCTTAATTTTTCTTAAAAATTTTATAATTGGTCTTTAATTATTGAATGGGATCATATTTCTCTCGCCTTAAACAAATATTTAGGACTAAAATAAGATTTTGACCAAAAAAAATTTTCGGCCTCCTAATAAAAATCCTGGCTCCGCCGCTGATTGTAAGAATAATTCAAAATCTGAAACACATATATATAGTTATATTTGTACCAATATGGCAGTATGTGAGGGAGTTGAATTGATAAAAACGCGTGAAGAGATATTATGATATTATTGAGGAATGAATTAGGATCGCAAGTACCTATATGTGATGTTGAATGGATGGTGTTGTGGGTGTGGGTGTTATGGCCGCCACTGCACTCTAATCTAATAATTAATGTCTTGAAGACAATTCCAACGTGTCACCCAACACTTTAACTAATTTCTCATCATCATTCTTCACAATTTTAATTTTTTGTTGCATGCATTGGGATATATTTACTTTCACCTCTGTTTCCCACTACCTAAGTAAGTTTTTGTATTGTACATTTTTTTTTATGACACAGTGTGTCAAAAAAGTCTGTCGTTGACTTGGATGGATGAAAGAGTTAATAATATGAAGAAAGAAAAATGAGTTTTACACACAGAATGATAGAAATAGAACTAGTGGATAAATATAGTTGAAAATTGATGACTTTTCCTACGGGCGGAACAGATAAGTGTTTTATTGATAAAATATGCTTTTATTTAATGATGTTTAAATTATCATATGGCTTTTAGTTGTTAGTTGGATTTTTGGTGTTATACTATAAATTTGACTGACATTTTATATATTTAATTATAGTAGAAGAGTTTAATATTTATAAAATTTTAAATTTTATTTAAATGATATTGTTACAAATTACTTAAATTAATTTTTATTAGTAATTCGACTTAATTATGAGTGTTTCTTGCTAATTTATTGAGATCTTATGACGTATATCTTGAAGATATTGTTTTTGTAATGCAGTTGAATCATATTTTTATTTCGTAGACATATTCACCGACACTAACTTTCTCTCTCAACTTTAGCTTTTTTAATGACCACAATATTCTTTACATGTACAAAAAAGATAATGAGTTTTATCTCTTTTCAGTAATATTAATTTTACTTTTCTGAATCTCAAATATCTACAAGCCATGTATGTTCCATTTTTAGCTTCTTAAAATTAATCTTTTTTAATACAAGAAGTTCTTAAACTTCTTATAAACAACATTATTTGTGACGCGTGAAGCTTCTCCTTTTTAACATCACTATTTTCTTTTCCTATTTTTAAGACATATTTATTAAAAGATTTTGGGAATAAAGAGTTAATAAAAAAGAGAATAGTCAAGTTTGAGACTATGAGTTGTCAATTTTTTGAATATCTTCTCTTGTACTAGTTTTGTAGGGAATTTGAGCTTTAAATGTTGTTTTGAAATTAGAGTCCCATACTTACTTGACCTCTTCTGTTTTGGACTAAACTCACATTTATCAAGATTCTGTCATTAATATCGGTGATTTTTAACAATTAATTACAACTTATGATTTTTAATGCTGAATTTAAGGGCGTAAAGTGAAGTCATTATTTGGGATTTGAGCAAAATCAAATAATAAATCTTTTCTTCTCATAAAAATATCTTCTGTACTTTGTATAATTATTACAGCACAAAGCACAATATTCAGTAAACTGAGCAATTTTGGTCAAAAGTTGTTTCCTTTACAGCTGGAATACAGAAGGAAACTTCTCTTGATCACACCACACATTTCACCAAGTTAACAAATATTGCTATTGCATATTTATTGGTACCACCTTATATAGACAAGTTGGTCAAATAGTGGAAATAAAAGAGAATGGCTCATTTAATTTTGAGATTCAAAATTTTAATTGTCATATTATTTTTTATTTTAAAATTAAAATAATTTAATAATTATATAATTATATTTGAAAATATAACTAAATAATTTAATATCAATTTTTTCAAAAAAAAATTATTAGCACTGAATTGTCATGTTTGTTCATTTTAATTTCAAAGTAACTGGATGTTAGGGATGATCAAAATACTCATATCCAATGGAGACCCTGAAATTTACCCTATGGGTATGGGTCTAAACCCGTACCCATCCTTAATGGCTATGGGTTCGGGTATGGTGGTACCCTACCCGTACCCTACCCATATACCCATTAGTAATAATAAATATATTTTTATATATAAAATATATAATACTTTAACACTTTTTACTGAAAAAATATTAAAGTTTTTATAAATATTGAAATATTTTATTAATATATTCATATTTATGATTCATTTTTTTATTTTTAGTAGTTATAGATGTAAAAAACTGGATAAATATAAATTTTCTATTAACAAAAAATAATTTATTTAAAAAAATTTTCGGGTCTGGGTGTGGGTATGGGGATTAGACTACCCAGCGGGTATGGGTATGAGGATTGACTTTGATACCCACTCACATCCGGGTATGGGTCCGGGTATCATAGTACCCTACCCATACCCTACCCATGATCATCCCTACTGGATGCATAAATTGTTGAGTATTTATTGTTTTAAATTATATATATAAAATAATATGAAAATAAATCTATAATGTATTTTCTAATCTGAGATTGAAACTCAACACAACAACTTTATAATTTGAAAACAAGATTTCTTAGTTTATTTTAAAATGATATGTTACATGTTGATAGAGTAATTTCAGCTTAGCATTCCAGCTCATCAGTTCAGTTATAATAGTTTTCATTCAGTTAGATTGTTAGCTGAATTGTTGTCTTAGTCTGTTATTGATTTCTATATAATAGCTTCACGTATAAATTATTGTACTCGACTCTTATTCTAATTGATCCAATAATATTTAGATTCATTTCTCAATCTCATCTTTAGTTCATCATGGTATCTACATCTAAGTTATCTAAATCTTCTGGTGTGCCTTTCTCAAACTACAGAACAATAGTGGGTGGTGTGCAATATTTGTCTGTAACACGACATGACATCTGTTTTTTTGTAAATAGAGTGTGCCAGTTCATGTAGGAACCATGTTAGGGGTGAGCACGGGCTGGGTTGGGGCAGGCTGAGGAAGAATTCCAGCCCAACCCGCAGATCAATCTGCGGGTTGGGTTGGGTTGGGTTTTACAATTTTGAAGTTTCAGCCCAAACCAACCCAACCCCGCGGGCTTGCGGGTTGGGTTGGGTCAACCCATGGGTTCAGCCTCATTCTGAAAAAAAAAAAATATGAAGCCTGCAAAACTATCCACAATGTTTCCAATTTTTTCGAAATTGAAACTTTGACAGAAAAAATGCTTCAATACAGCTTCATTCAACATTAAATCTTCATAATTTACATAAACAAACAAAGCTTCAAAACCATAATCCCAGATCCAGTTCGAACTTCTCCTGTTCTCCATTTCTTTCTTCTTCATCTTCTTCTTTCCTGTTGAAGCCGAGAGAGAAACACGAATTGACACAGAGAAACACGAAAGTAACAGAGAAATAAAGGGACGAATTTGTAGCTTCAGTTAGGGTTCGAAAATAACTAGAGAAACATGAAAATTTGTAGCTTTAGGGTTCGAAAATAACAGAGCTTCTGAACGAGCGACGCCGAGAGAGAAGAGGAAAGGAACGAGAACAGCAGCAACGACATAGGCTTTGGGTGGTGGCGACAGCGATTTTGTGTGGAGAGAAGAGGAAAGGCGACTAGGGTTTGAAGTTTTTTTTTTATTATAAGAGAAGAGGATGGATCGTGAAGTTGAAGACCAATTTACTCCTTGACATCACAACCTGTTTCTTTGAAGACCAATTTACTAAATTTCTGCCAAAATATACACATAAGCCACTTGTTGCTGCCGTTGTGTGTCAAGCTTCCGTTGTGGTTAAAATCCTGGTTGAATGAGTTGTGTGTCAAGCTTCCTTTAACTCTAGTAATTTATTGTGACAATCAAAGTGCTGTTCATATGACTGCAAACCCTGTGTTACAAGTCAGAACTAAGCACATTGAGTTAGATCTTCACTTTGTTCGTGACAAAGCAATCTCTGGAGATATTGTTGTTACTCGTATACCTTCTACTGAACAAATTGCAAATGGCTTAACAAAACCACTTTAAAGGCTTTGATTTTATCTTTCAGGGCTAATTTGATGATCGCATCTACTGAGCATCAGATTGAGGGGGCATGATAGAGTAAACTAGCTCATCATTCCAACTCATCAGTTCAGTTAGAATAGCTTTCATTCAGTTAGATTGTTAGTTGAATTGTTGTCTTAGTCAGTTATTGATTTCTCTATAATATCTTCATGTATAAATCATTGTACTCGACTCTTATTTTGATTGGTTCAATAATATTCAGATTCATTTCTCAATCTCATCTTTAATTTATCGCATGTAAGTTTTAATTCTATTAAGCTTTAATTAGAGGTAGAGATTTATGGATATCTTTTATATGAAGACAATGAACGCTTTAAAAAATTTAACTAGAAGATTTTACCAAAAAAAAAAGAAAAGAACACATAAAAGAAGAATAAAAATTAATTTAAAATTCTTATTATTTTCAAGATGATGTCTAGATGATCAAATTACCAAAAAAGTTTATGTATTCAAAACAAATATATGTGATAAAGAAAGTTAACGATATGTAGTACTCCTATTATAATAAGTTTGAGTGGAGATATGACTATTTCAAGAAAACCATATTCAGGAATAGTATTATAAACGCGTATAGTTGTAATAGAAAATTACTTTTGGTATTATTGAAAAATTAAATAACTTTAGGAAAAACTTTTTATTGCAAAATACGCGTTTTTTTTTTCAGGAAAGTACATTTTTTTCTCTCAAGAGTCAAAGATTGGATTTGTTTGTTTTGAAAAACTTTCTTATTGGACAAAGTTTTTGGAAAAAGAATGTTTTGATCAAGAACAAGTTTTATTTGTTGGAGAGGGCTCAAACAGTTTTGAGATTAACTATTTTTATTATTAAGTTCTTTAAGATTTATATATATATAATTAAAAATATAAATATATTTTAATAAATTTTAAAACATATAGGACAAACATTTTCTCTCAACAAAATTAAAAACTTTGTAGCATTATCAATTACTATCAACTATTAAAAAATGAGGTCATTTTTTTAATTTGTTTTTGGTTATGGATGAAACATAGTCAAAGGTACACATACCATAGGAAATAAATAGGGATGAACACCTAGTTATCTTGGAAGTTGTTGTGTAACATATTAATAATTTTCATGGTCAACATGTTAGATTGTTGGTCATAATTTATGGAAAAATCTGATTAGAACTAGTGGGACATACTTACTAGTGTTCAAGTTTTTCTTATTTAATAGTCAAATATTGTAGATGGTTTCTAGATTTGTATTAAAGCAAAGCCATGTGCATCTCATGGCCCTAAAAAACACAGGACACTCCACCATATGCTTCTGTCTCTCATGTTATTAATATCTTCTTCTTCAATCTGTGTTCATGAATTTAAGTTTCTCATCATTCCATTTTTTAATTATTATTTAATTTTAGAATGCTGATTAAGAAATAATATTTAATATTATAATTTTTTTTTCAACTTATTGTTCATTTGTAATAACTCAACTGCCAATTTTTTAAAAAGTTTAAATAATTTTAATATCTAACTAGTTTTTGTTTGGTTGAACCAGTATTTTAATTTTTTAATTGAAATTGTTGTTTATTATTAATTTGAAATTATTGGTGATAATGAACATCAAGTGGGCCATTTAGGCCCACTTCGCAAAATGGGACTGTTACACACATTGGACCCATCATGGGTCACTTATAGAATCGCCTATATTGGAGTCTCCTGTCTATTTTATTGCCTACTTCTACACTACACATAGACAATGAGTACAAAAATTAATTCTACTATGAACATAAATAGGCCACGTGTCCTCTTTTAATTAGTTCTCAAAATTAATATTTTTATTATTAAACATTTTTTACTGATGTAAAATAATATATATATATTTATTTACTTATTTTTTTATTAAATATAAATAAAAACTAAAAATAGAATAAATTTAATTTTAGTTAAACTTATTTTTATTAATAAGTATACTATATCTCTCCCACAACATCATGTTACTTAAAGAGTTTTAAACTCTTAAACCACATGAAAGAATATCTTCTCAATCACTCAATGAGTTAGTTAGCTAGTTAGTTAGTTATTTGATTGAATCTTTATCAATACAATTTGTTACGAAAAGTTTAATAAGTGAGGAGAGGTTTTTGATTTGTCAAGTTGGCTTTTTATTTATTTGAAAGTTTTTGTAAGATTGTAATATTTTAAAATTATAATTTAAATGTTACAAAGTTTAAATCTTATATAATATTAGGATCATTAGCTATTCTTTCAAATATAAATTTCTTACATTATAAGATTTTAGATTGAAATCTTGACAATTTAGAAGTAATAATACATCCTTATAAAAAAATAGAGGTAATAAATTAATAATAGATATTTGCAGAAATAATTATTTATATACGTTGGCAGTAAAATCTGTAGAACTAATCCAAAAAGAGCAACAGCTTTTTGAAATTTCATTTTGTAAAATTGTAACTTTGGATTGGTAAAATTTTGATTTAGAGAGTTTGTTTGAGCTTTTATAGGTTGAAACATTAAGTTTTTCTTTTTTTTCAAGTTTCATTAAGTGTGTAGAGAGAGAGGACAAATGATAAAAAGGAGAAGGAAAGTGAGAAAGAAACTAACTCAAATTCTCTATATCAGGTCCTAAATTTTTATATACAAGTTGGTACCTACCTTATAGCCGTTTCTTTTCTCTAAGGGAGAACACCCTTTTTCTGTCCCTAACGTTTGCGGTGATTTTCAGTTACGCCCTTAACGTTTCATTTGTGTCAGTTGTGCCCCCAATGTAAAACGTTAGTTTCAATTATGCCCCCACCCTCGTTAGTGTACCGTTTTTCGGAACTTTTGAGCTTCGATCCGTATTCATTTCAGTTTGTTTTGATAAATGAGTTTATGAGTACTCATTTCGTTTTGCTGCATTTCGTTTTGGTCCTTTTTGGGGTTCATTTGGTCCGATTTTCTTTGGATTTGGGGCTATTTTGAGCTTAATCTTTGAAATTGATCCAGGGAATCAAGTTTGCGATGTCCGAAAATTAAAATCCATATGAAATATGATCAAAAATGTTCTCAAATCGTGCGAAAATGATGTTTTTTTGTGGATGATTGAAATTGGGGGCATAATTGAAACTAACGTTTCATATTGGGGGCACAACTGACACAAATGAAACGTTAGGGGCATAACTGAAAATCACCGTAAACGTTAGGGGCACGAAAGGGTATTTTGCCTTTCTCTAATTATCTATCAAGAATTACATAAAAAAACATAATGCTAACTCCAAAACTAACATTTATATGATTGAAATGCAAGAAATTTCTTGAATTTTTTTAGGTCATGTAAATTCAATTTTGGAATTGCATAAAATATTTTTGAATATTTTATGTTAGGTCAATATTATTTTGGTCCCTAATTTTTTTTTGATCCATTTTGGTCCTTAATATTTTTCAACATTTCTGTTTTGGTCCCTAGTGTTTCCAAATAGGTTCAACGATTGATCCCTAACTATTGAATATAATTATATTTCTCTTGTTTTAAGTATGAATGCAAAATAATCAAAGCTACGAGTTACTCTTGATAACATCTTTCTTTGCCTGTAGCTTCAATTTCATTGCATTCAGACTTGAAAGGGGAGGGATATAACCATATTTAGTTCTGTTTTGGTCCTTAATATTTTTCAACATCACCGTTTTGGTCCCTAATGTTTCCTAATAGGTTCAACGATTGATCCCTAACTATTGAATATAATTATATTTCTCTCATTTTAAGGACCAAAACAAAATTGTTAAGGTACATTAAGGATCAAAATGGAAGAACAAAAATATTAGGGACCAAATTGGTATTTGAGGTAAACATTAGGGACCTAAGTAACTGTACACTTTTCATAACAGTGGAAAGAGTTTGAGTTGAAAAACTGCAATTTGGTGGTACCAGATTTCCAAATTGGTTAGTGGATAATACATTCTCCATTTTGGTGTCCCTAGAATTGGAAAACTGCAAATACTGTTTTTCCTTGCCATCACTTGGCCTCTTGCCATCTCTGGAGTCATTATCAATTATCGGTTGTGATAATATAGTAGATATTGGTATTGAGTTTTATGGAAAGATAAATGTACTCTTGGTACCCCAAAGTATGTAGTCATTTTCAGACCCCCAAAGTTTTTTTTGGTCAATTGCACCTTAATTTTTTCTTTTTTTATTAATTGTACCCTTAATATTTTCTTTTTTTATCAATTGTGCCCCTAAACTGTGGGATATTTGGGAGTACAGTTGACTCAAATGTGAAACATTAGGGGTATAATTGACTAAAAAAACTTTGGGAGTATAATTGAAACTGACCCCATACTTTGGGGGTAAAATT
Source organism: Chamaecrista fasciculata (assembly GCA_003254925.1). Taxonomy (NCBI): domain Eukaryota; kingdom Viridiplantae; phylum Streptophyta; class Magnoliopsida; order Fabales; family Fabaceae; genus Chamaecrista; species Chamaecrista fasciculata. The sequence goes on along the minus strand of QANZ01041084.1, from coordinate 180,265 downwards.
GACCAAAACAAACTTTGGGAGTACAACTGAAAATGACCGCATACTTTGAGGGTACCAATAGTACTCTTGCCATGAATAGCTCTTGCACTACTCCATTTGGATCCCTAAATTCTTGAGCTTCCGGCAAATGGTGGGATGGGAGGAATGGAAGTGTCAAAATGAACCAGGATGTGTTTTCCCACATCTTCAAAATCTTCTTATTGAAAAGTGTCCTAAGTTGAAAGAGCATCTTCCTTTAAAACTTCCTTCTTTAACAAGGCTAGTTATTAGGTAGTACAAGCAGCTCATGGCTTCAGTTCCTTGGTCTCCAGCTATTCATGACTTGTTTCTAGAAGACTGTCAGAATGTGAAGTTGGAATATCTGTGTTCCTTCATCTCTGAAAGTTCTCAGCATTAGAGGATGCTTCCCTGAACCTTTTTTGGTTGAAAAGCTTGACTACAAGATTTTCAACACTTCCTGTCTTCAAGAATTAGTAGTAAAATGCGACTTTCTTACGAGCTTTCCATTGGATTTATTCCCAAATCTTCGTTCGTTGAAATTGTTCGGATGTAAGAATCTTGAAATGATACACATTTCAGAGGGAAACAACCATGATCTGACATCCCTTACATTTTTTAGCATCTCTAGGTGCCCTGAACTGAAAACTTGCCACTTTGAAGATTTGGAGAATTTAAAATCACTCCCAAAAGGCATGAACATCCTATTTCCATCTCTTACACAACTGAGGCTAATGAATTGTGATGTAGTAACTTGAGCTTCTCAGTGATCATATTGTACAGCTACTCATAAGGTATCTATCTAGTCCTTCTCATCAGATATATATTGCTTGTAGATACATCCAATATCTTTCACATATTTGCATTGATTTTCCAATTATTCTCATGATATTTATTTCTACTTTTGAAAAAAAAAAGAGAGCTTAATGAAACAAAAGAACAATGTCATATCCTCTAGTATTCATGACTGTTGTAGAATCCAATGTTTGCCAAGGAGGATCTACACTACTCATTCCCCCTTTTGCTCTTCACATTTGTTGGGCTTTCATTCAAAGTCCCACATCCTGTGGTAATAAAATTGAGGGGATGAGAGGCTTGTATAAATAGGAGTGAGGTATGAGCTTCTTTGGCACCACAACTTACATAGAAGTCCTAAAGGGTGTAATGGGGTTTGGGTAGTTGTGAGTCAATTTTGAGAGAGAGTTTGTAATTTTCTTTGGTCAAAAATTGTATTGAGGAGGGTTTATAATTTTTCCGTGCAAAAGTTACAGATAGTAGAGTTTGTCCCAATGGGGATCGTGGAGTAGGTCTTGAGGCACCGAATCACGTTAAAGTTTTGTATTCGTTTCTCCGTTTCCTCTTCCTTTATTTCTTGTGTGGGTTGTTGCGCTTCCGCAAAAGTGCCAAAATTAAACTGATGATGATATGAACTGCAGATAGTGGAGTTTGTCCCAATGGGGATCGTGGAGTAGGTCTTGAGGCACCGAATCACGTTAAAGTTTTGTATTCGTTTCTCCGTTTCCTCTTCCTTTATTTCTTGTGTGGGTTGTTGCGCTTCCGCCCAACAACACTAAGTGGAATGGTTCTTTACTTCAAATAAAAGTGCCAAAATTAAACTGATGATGATATGAACTGCAAATTTCAAAAGACATGGTCTTTAATTAGCTCTTAATTACTGTGTTGCACAGCTCTTACATTGTTCAATTTGTTAACTTGTTTGATAATTGGAATTTTTCCTTTCTGTGGATATATACTAGATAACAACGGTGGCAAAAGTATCTTGATGCATTTGCAAAAGATTAACATTTTTAAGGATCAAAAGATAATCCTTGAGAACTCAGAGGTGAAAGCTTTACATATCTCTTCATGGATTCCTGCTATTTTCTCTTAATCCAAATGTCAACAAATGTGAAGCCATATCTGCTAGATTCAATTATTACTCTGTTTTAGAATGAAGCTTTCCCAAAAGAATGAATTTTATTAGGAAATGAAGAAGAATGACTTGATTGAGCAATCTGACACTGCTTGCAGTGATCTTTCCTGGTCAACCTAAGTGAAAAGAATAATTTGAAATTCATAATTTAGGATGGATTTCCCATCCCAAATCTTAATGTTTGTTGACCAATAGTTAAGCCTCGAGATTCATTAGTTTATTATTTCCTCAATCATTAAATTGTGTAGCACATAAGCACTCATTGAGCCTGGAGGCATACTCTGACATTGGTGAGTCCCACGATCAAACTCACTTAAACTTCTTTTTCACGGAAAAAATAAAAAAATTGCATAGCATAATATCAGATTTGGATATGATGGCACATTGAAGATTCTTGTTGATTTTGGACTGTTCAATTTGTTAACTACAAAATTTGACTTTCCGTGGCTGGTAATGGTGACAAAACTATGTTTGTCCACTGCAACAGACCAATGTTTGAAAAGATGGATAGTGTGAGTGTGAAGCATTTCAAAATGTGAAAGAAGTAGTGCTATATTCATGATCTACTTAGTAATTATCATCACAATTTCAATTTCTGAAAATCATACTTGCATATATCTTCATACTTCCATAACTGTGTTCTCATTCAAATCTCAAAGACTGTTCACTTTTATATTTGCACTTTTACAGGAAGAGTCTTTTTGCTTTGGCATGAAATTATAAAATACAGAAGAATGACTAGATTCATCAGTGTGACACTCATTAATTCTGCAGCCACATTCTTCAGAAATATAATTATCTGTTATGATCAGCTTGAAGATATATCTTCATACTTTCTCGAGTTTTAGGCTTTCTGGAAATTGCTATAGTTTAATTAGATGGATATTTCAATTCTGAGAAATTCATATGAACAATATATATATATATATATATATATATTGTATATAGACCCAAAACCCAATCAACCTTTATAGAGGCATATTGTGAAGGTCTGAAATTAAATACCATATATCAGACGCATAAAAGGGAAATTTAATGAAAAAGAAAAGAATACATTGAGGTTGGATTTACAATTGGCAGCTCTCTCATTTTAAAAATTACACTTTCTTCCTCCGTAACTTTTTTTTTTCAATGATTTTGAAGGCAATTCAACTGATATCATGTTGAGAAACGAAACTCTTAATATGACAGTAAGGACAGTGAACTAATTTTACTGTTTTAGAAGGAACAATATATTGTATAGAAAATTAACTTCATTGTTTTTTTAACATTATACCAAACGTCAAGGGAGCCAAGTGTAATTTCTTGAAACAAACAGAGTACCAAATGTAATTACACTAAACCTCAAAAAAGATTAGTATAATTTTCTCCAAAAAAAACAGAAACAAAATAGAAATTTCAAGTGTTTGAGAGTATAGCAGTAGTCTACATACAACCATAAAATAATACAAATAAATAAATGAAAAAAAAAATCTTCATCTTGTGGTATCAAAACCCATCTCAAAGTTTTCTTGAATTTCAAAGTAGTACAGCTTTACATTCTTCTACTCTCCTACTGTATTCCCTATGACCTAAAACATCAAAGTAATAACAATAACAAAAAAAAGTACTGAAATAACATTCCTTCACCTACCATTCTTACACTAAAGAGATCTAACTAAGAATATTTCACTATAGGAACAATCAAAACCAAAAGAAATACACAAAACTGGAGGAGCAACACATATTCCTTGCAGCTTTATATGTCTCTGAAACTATATAAACCTTCAAGAGCTAGCTCCATAAAAGTGCCTTATAAACCTTTTACCTTAGGATTTACCCTGATATTGATTTTTGAGATATTAATGAACATTCACAAAGGAAAAAAAAAAAAGAATACAAAACAAGACACACTTGAATAAATCAAGTGGGAGATTTTAAAAAATCAAGATTAGAATTAAAATTACTTGTTCTGAGTAGGGTTTGGTCTGCTTGGTGGAATCCTTCTAAGGCTAGCAGCAACCTCAGGTTGATCAGCAGATTTTGGCCCATTTTTGCTGTGTGATGATGAAGTGAAAGATTGAGAAGATGATGATGATGTTGATGGAGACATTTTTTGACCCAAAGATTGATCATTTGAAGGTGGGAGAGTCCTAGCTAAGGACATAGTGACCCCAAATGAAAGGATGAGTACTGCAATGGCAAAGATAATAGAAGTGATGATAGAGTTGTTGCAGAAGGATTTCATGCTTGGAGGATGTCTTTTCTAGTACTTGCTCTTGATTGTGCTTCTTGTGATGATCAACTTAGGCCATATATAATAAGAAGCTAAGTTCTTTTTAGTGTTTGTTTATTGAGTAAATTAATTTGTAATTTGGTAACTATTTTGAGAGGCCTATCTAGTCTAGCTATAGTTTTTAAAATAAAGAAAGCAGAACTTCACTCTTGATTCCAAATTAAAAAAAAAAAAAAAAACCTCTTCACAAGATATTTCTTTTAGCATGCTTGAGTTACTTAAACAGAGTGTTGTTTAAATATTTTTTTTAATTTTATTATTTACATATGATATATCAGTGATTGACCGTTCTTAGTCACTCTTATTTGTTAACACAATCGCTTGCTCATTATTGTAAAGACCATTTTTGCTCATTATTTTTATGATATTTTTGTAGTAAAAAATTGAGTTGTTACTACTCTCTTCTGTTAAAATTAACTTAATCTTTGTATGAAACAATACAATAATGACCATGGGTGTATGAGGGCTTGTGCCAAATTATATGAATCCCCTAGATTATAATTAATTATTTGGAAGCAAGGACCAAATTTGAAAAGATTGCAGAGGATGCAGGTGTGTCATGTGACAAAGATTTGACTAATTCAGCTTCCAAGTTCCAAAGCTAAATCAGCAAAAATTAGGGTTACATTGATTTTTCATCTTTCTTTTTTTTTCTATATCATATTGGGGGAGGATGTCATGTGATGTGGCACGTGACTTCATTGGTTGGCAGCTTTGGATTCTAACATCTCACAAATTTACAATTGCATTCAAACTTTTCAAACTCATCAACTTAACAAAAACCAAGGTAAGGCAAATGCCAAATGACTTTTCTGTATAATAATTAATATATATTTACACAGAAACTACTGCTATAGAAATAAAAATATCTCTCCTCGTGAATTTAAATATTGAAGAAAATGCACCTCCTAGAGACTGAGTTACTAATCCCAAGTTAAGGTAAATTAATGGGATCCGAGAACTCACTTTATTGACAGAATAATGTGGCAGAAGAGAACATGAGAACTTCTAAAGTTAAATTTGGAGGTAGTTTCTACATTTTTTTCAAATTAGTTTCTGGTTGTTTCTGTTTTCCTTTATTCTTACTTTTTTTTCCATGTACAACACTAATATATCAATATAAAGTCTAGTATAATTAATAGATGATTTTTTTAAAATAGATGTTTTTTTAAAATATGATGTTTTGGACTCAAACCGAAATGTGTATGAAAAATACTTGTTAAGCTTCTAATGTCAGTTAAAAAAGTACCATCTTGTGCTAAAAATGATATTTTTTTATCTTGTATGTGTCCAATGCTTATCAAATAATTGTCAAAAAATATTTTTATTTCCTTTAATAGTTTTTTTTTGGTACAGACCTTTAATAGTTTTTAAAAAATGAAAACACTAGTAAAATGTTTTTTTTTTATGAACTTAGTTTTTCTTAGATTAAGTAAAGAGAAGTGATATAACACTAATAATTGTTAAGTGACAATTAAGTTAACTGAGATTCTGAGAACTATCTAGTATCTACCATGAACAAGAGCACATTTGTTTTTTAACACATACAGCACAAATACGACATATATAATAACACCAAAACAGCATAAAATAGCAATTGAAAGCTCAATTCCCATTTAATTTCTCATCAGCCAATTTAACCCAGGAACTAAATTTATTGTCAATATATATTAAATTTTACATTTTCATTCTTTGGAGATTAGAATAAGTCATAAAATTAAATTAATAATTTCCTCTTAATTTATTCACACACTTTGCATTTTACCACGTCATGATATTTGCATCAAGGCTGTATCTCGTAAATAGTTTTTGTTAGGCCAGAAGACAAAAAAGAGAATCCATTGCAGGAAAATATTTAAATATGGTACAGCTATAAATTCGACAATGCTGATAATGAAAGTTAAATTGACCATAAAAGAGTCATTTGAGACAATTAACTGAATTAAGCATTTGGTTTTGTAGCATAGCTTTTTGACATGATTAAGAAAGAAATAATAGTTAGACAAAAAAACTGTAGATTAAAAAAATAAGAGAAATATTTTATCTTTAGCTTTATATATGACAACAGGATTATGATTTATGGATATAAGAATCTCAAACTGAAACTGAAAATTTTCTTCTTGTGTGCAACATATGTAATCTCAACAGCTTTTACCAAAAATGTTGCACAAAAAGACTGATGATCAGAAAGAGAACTAGACTTTTCTGCAGAATTAAGCTCCTGGAATTCCTTTCCAATCCATAGAATCACATCTACAACTCATTATTCAGATTTAAAAGAAAAAAAACTTATTTACCTTAATCACAGTTACAATTTTCTCCTTTTGGTTTTTTGAAATTTAGTTCTTACCTTCCAATCTTAAGTTGTAACTCACAAGAAGCTAACAAGTTAGCCAAAAAGAAAGGCGAAAGAAGCAAATAATACTAACTCAAGTGGATTATGAACAATTACATTGAAACCTGTCTAGAGACCCAAGCTAATTCTAATTACATTGAAGCCTTCCCTTTCCATTTTCCTCATTCCTTTCTATCCTAGCATACCCAAAATCAACCATACAACTAAGAAATCCTACATGACTTGCTAGATCTAACCAAATAAGAAAAATTGATACAAATCCAAGCCAAGAAGAGATGCCTCATGACTGTGTTGCCATCATGAAGACAGAGTCAGGCTCATGGCCATGAACCCTTAGGCGATATATACAAGTGTGTGAAGGGCTTCCATGGTTTGATGTAAACTCAAACCTTATTGTGTCTACAACCCCAGAACTTGCTGAGTCCAGTACGTTAAAAGTTTGAGCATTGCTCTTCTCAAGATCATATGCGAATTTTGCTAGAAGAAACATCTTTTTGGTATTGACAGCAGAATCGGTGTTATGCCCCTCAAGCCAACCAGATACTTTGCAGTCTTTGGGAGCACTTGATCGATCATATGCAACACTCTGTTAAAAACCCCAAAAGAAAAGGAAAAAAAAATTAGTAATAATAGCCAACCGAAAAAATGGTGAAGGATAATGGATTGCAGAAATGTAGCAAAGAACCTTGTGACAGAGGCACTATGATTTAAACACAAAAAGAAAACATGTAAAAGAAATGTTTATCGTAAGAAGTAAGAACTACTAAATAAGATCAGATGTATTTGACAGAGAATCTCCTAATAGAGACAAGTGTTTTTCATTGCAAATAGTAATTTATAAAGAATACGATTCCTCCTTCCCATCTCTGGGCATGTATAATTTCTCATGCAAGAGTCAGAAGCAGAAGACTAGTGGACAAACAACATTTCCAAGATAAGGGAATGATAAGCAAAGTCGAAATGATACAAAAACCCATGCAAGAGCAACATGTTCAGGAAAAACAATAGTCAAATATATTGTTAGAAACACCAAGATTCTATTATTATATTTGTTCGGTCCAATCAGTACAATTGAGACATGGCAAGATTTCTCAGCAACCTCACTTTAATCAATCTTAAATGTGAATGGGGCAAATAAAAGCATGTAATCCAAATTATAGCACACATGACTAATGCGGATGCTCACATTTTCCCACTATTCTCTGGTACCCTACACCCATATCAATCATAGTCAAGTCCAACTATAGTTACATCTCAACAACTTCTATTTTGGCCATTGCCCAAACTATATAATTCAACAAAACACAAATCTACAAACACATGGAGGAGGACAATAAAAATGCCTTCAAGAGAGAAAGAAAAACCATTCATATCTGATTGAGTTGAAGACTGAATCAAGACCAAAGTTACTTAATTCTAGGCTAATCCCTGGGACTCCTCAATTCCAGTGTTAAAAAAAGTCAGAAAAAAACCACTGACAACTATAAAAAAGCATGGCAACCAATCTAGAAATATAACAACAAACTAAATTGGGATCTTCCATGTGAGATTCAATTAAAAAGAAGCTGACTGGGGCTTCAAACTGAAACCCAAGATCTATAGTTAAATTACAAGTTACATCATATGGACAAGACAAAAGACTGAAAGCTATATATCTTATCCAAAGCAAAATCTCCCATAGCAACCGAGAACAAGAGTTGGGCCCCTACTCAATACATAGGTGATAGGACTAACTTCTTTACAAAATTAAAGGAATAGCAATATTTGAAGTGCATCCGTTGTAATGTAGCATACAATACTGAATATACTGAATGCACCTATGACCTGATCATTGCCTAATGCCTATCAAATCTCAGCATATTACTATCTAGACATTTAGCTCTCCTCACAAATGCATAATGATATCAATTGGTTTCATCATTCACGTCACATTTAGCTCTCAGCATATTACTACCATAAGTCAAGTGACGTAATAAGAGAAAATCAAACAAGAAAATATCGAGCTTGCCTGAGAAACAAACATGATACTAATGAACCAAAACTCAAGTGATATACACATTCATTGGGTGATAGACACATTCATCAACGAAAATGCTTACCCCAGTTATACAAAGAGACAAAGACATATTACAACATCCAAGTATTAAAATATATCACTTCATTATGTTTCTCTTTCTGATGAAGAATACAATGGCAAGAGAAAGGAAGCCTTTATCTTTAATTTATTATTTCAGAATCAGGCCATCCTTGCTTATAGTGACATTATTCATCAATTATCACATTTAGTAGCACAAGAACATGAAGAACAAATTGTATCTTCTATAGGCTACAAACTTCGCCAACAAGCCACCCAAAACATAGGCATATTAGCATATCAATAAACTTAGTTCCATCTGATTGATATATTAGGGTCTTATCGACCACAAACTTCATCGATGACATATGCAATTTACTGAATTGAGCTTGTTACAAACAAAAGCATAAATATGGACAAGGTACGTGAATTTTGAAAACATGCATCACCAATTGAAATATGAAGAACGACCCAATAAACCAATATTGTCAGAAACCAACATAAATGAAACAATATAGCAATAAATCAGCATACAGGCTAATTGTTTACGATATGAAACCATTACCTTCGCAATATGCTCCAAGGTGACGGCTTCTGGAATGATAGCAGTGCGCAACCTAATCTGAAAAAACCCACTGCTTCCTTTCAGTGGAGAACAATGACCTGGCTCTCCAAAGCTTGGTTTCAACATATTATTTGCACTGGAGTCTACACCATGTTTTGCAGACCATAACTTCAAATTACTTCCCTTCCCCATTACATACGGTTCAGAGTGCTTCACAACCGAAGCTCCACCACTAGCAAGTGCATAATCTACCCTACCAAGTCCATCTGCAGCATGCTTCTCAATCTCTTTCGCGACAATCTCCCTTGCATATGCCATTATCTCATCCAAACTCGCACTTCCATGCTGATTTCCCTTTAGTTTCTCCAAATCATCTAAAACCTTCTTAAACTCTTCCTTAGATAACCATTCCACTTCCTTCATTTCACTCAAGGAAATCTCTACTCCTTCACTTTTAGCCTCCAATTTCTTCAACCCACTCTCTAATACGGCTCCCTTCTCGTCAATTTTGTTATTCACTTCCATCCGTAACCCTCCAATCTCATCCTGAATCTTCTTGTCCACAGTGTCAACTCGCACCTGGATAGTTTTCACAGTATTTTTCAACAATGCCTCAACATCAGCAATCCTACCCTCAAATTCCGAAAGACTCCCAACCACACTATCGTTAGAACTCAGAGCTAATTTCCGAATCAACTGAACCAATCCCACAAGTACAACCAAGAGAAGGAAGTTTCTCGCCAAAATACCTAACACCGTCAGCCACCAGGGTTTCTCGGACTTCGAAGAGACCTTCCGAGTTCGCCGCGGAGGCGAAACGGTTGAATTTCCGAGGGGTTTCTTCACTTGCTCCGATCGTTGTTGCAAAACGGCCTCGCGACGAATCGAGTGGTGGCTCAAGACTCTGCCATTCTCGTATTCGGTGGATGTTGCAATTTCTTCTCCTCCAACAGCATCAGCCTCAAAAACAGCGACCTGCTGGTTGGCGAGTAGGTCGATGCCGGTGGAGACTACCGGCCTCCGCCGCGCGGCTGGGTTTGCCGCCGCCGTCATCGACGCGGTGGTAGCAGACATGGAAATCGCCGAAAGTAAGGTTCTTGAATCTTGAGAGAAGGGGTTTGCGCTTGAGTGATGAGAGAGAGAGAGACCTAATAAAGAGTGAGAGCCGAATATGAAAATTTTGGAGGGAGAGATGAACAGAGTGTGCGTTTTTGCGTTTGTGAAAGTTTTGTTTTTATTTTTAGAAAACATTAATCATTCTAAAATTTTACATTCATGGTTAATTTTGTCTCTAATTATTTTTATGAATTTCATTATTAATGTTTTATATTTTATTTAATTTTATCTTTTACTTTTACTTTAATTAAATATTAACATCAAAATTTGCATGGCTAACGTCTAATGATATATAATACTAGGGGCTTTGCGTGCCCTCACGGGCACGCAAATATGTATGTAAAATAAAGGAGGGACTAAATTGTTAACTTAGTAAAGAAAGAGAGACCAAATAGTAAATTTTCTCTTATTTTTAATTTCATAGACTATAGTTTTAAACATGGACGACCAAAAAGGGGTGGAGCCATATAATATTAGATAAAATTGATATAAAAATAAGAAAAAACTTATATCATGTTTCTTATATCTTTGTTATCAAGTTCCTCCAATCACAAGTTCTAATTACATTCTCTATCTTCAATGATTGGTCGTGAAAAAGTGGTGTTTAATATTCTCTTTTTATCATGATTGATCATATATAAAATTTTTGTCACATGTCAAATGTTTCGATTGGAGAAAATTTTTGTCACATGTCAAATGTTTCGATTGGAAAACTTGGATATAAGAAATTTGATATAAGTTTTGCTCTAAAAATAAACTTAAATACTAACTCAAATTGAAAAATAGGATATAATCTCTCATTAATTTATTGAAAGAAATTGATTAAAGAATAAAATTGACCAAAATATTTTACATTAAAAGCAAAATTGATCACAAAAATATTAAAAACAAAATTAGAGACGAAATAAATGTTTTTACCTTTCTTTTTCATGTACATTGTCCACTGATGCAATGGGCTTCTAATATCTGAATAATGCCTTGAATAAATAAATGTACATGGACATAAAGTACTAAAAAATTAAAAAAAAAATTAGTAAAAGTGAAAGAAAAATATAACAAAACAAATAAAACTTAGAGATCATTAATAATTAGTATAACAAACAAATACTAAACTTTGAGTTTCCAAAAATCCCAGTACCATAAATTAAGCTTCAAAGAATTCTCTAATATCCACCATTAAAGTCCACATAATAAAGGAAAGAAGGTTACCTAAAAAAGGTTCATGTCATGGAGAATGAAAGAGAAATATGAAAAAAAGCAGCTTGAAACAAAATTTTAAGATCAAAGGGTCATTTAGGTCCTAAATGTATGTCCTAATGTTTATTTTGGCATGTTTCAAAATATTCAAATGGGTCCTTAAGGTTGGCAAATTGTTTTATTTTGGTCCCAAATTATTGAATTTGGTCATATTTCTCTCGTTTATCATTTCAAGTTCAAGGGACTCATTAAAAATAGCTTGTAGCTCTGAATTTATCGCATTTAAACTTGAATCAAGAGAGATATGATCAATTTTACTTGTTTGACCGTGAAACGAGTGGTCTACTTTCAGGATTGATTTGGCCTCATTTATTGATGACCCAACTTGTATAGAGAAAGACAGAAAGTACTCTTTGAGAATAATATTTAGTTTTGAACTCATCACATTTGAATTTGAAATGAGAGAAATATGACAATATTCAATAATTTGGAACTAAAATGAAACATTTTGCTAACATTTAGGATCAATTTGAATATTTTGAAACATAAATGACCAAAATGAACATTAGGGAATGCATTGAGGACCAAAATGACCCTTTAACCAATTTCTAAACTAAAATAAAAAAAATAATAGTGGAATGGTCCTAAATATATATCTCTAAATTTATTTTGGTATAAAATGTTTCAAAAGTTTCATATTAGTCCTAAATACTTTTATAGTTGTGCACTTTTAGTTTCAAACTACTAAATGCCGCATATATGATATATCTCTCATTTCAACATTGAATACAACGATCAAACAAGTTAAGAGAGCTGTTTTTTATGAGTACTTATTCTATCCAATTGAGATTTTCGACAAACAAAATCAATTCTTATCTCAAAAGTGTGTCGTTCATTTCAAGGACAAACAAGTAATTATGATCATATCTCTTTCATCTCAAATCCTATCCTAATATAACAAGTTTAAAGTTATGAGTTACTCTAAACGAATTATTCTTTTTTATCTAATTGAGACCGGTAGTCAATAAGATCAAATCAAATGTAAAAGTGTGTTTTAGATCAAAAGTACAAAATTATGAAAAATTAGTTTCAAATTCACTTTCAAGTATGATTTAACTTCATATGCTAAAGCTATCCGTCTAGACCCAAATTGTTAGATTCAAAATTCAAATAAAAGAGATATGATTTACTTGACTTGTTTAATTGTACAATAAGTTATCCACTCTCAAATCTGATTTAACATTGTTTAATGATATCTTCAACTAAAATAGGAAAATTACTCTTGAAAAACATTTGTAACTTTAAAACTTTAAACTCGCTACTTTTAAACTTAACATATAAGATTAATAAAAAAAAACTTCTAAAATATGTTGGACCAAAATAAACTTAGATATATACATTTACAGTTTCCCCACAATTTAAACAGTCCACCAAAATAATTGGGCAAATTTCGTTGGTCTGCTCTTAACTCACATTTTTCTCACTCCGTCGTCTCCGATTGAATTCCTTCCCTTCCACAATCTCGCCGCCGGCGAAGCCTTCCCGGACCCCCAACTCGTTGCTTTTTGATTCCCATCGTTTGATTTTGATTGCTGGGTGTATTGTATTGTATATTGCAGAATTTGAATGAGAATCTTGAGATATCGTACTACTACAGTTGGTGTTTCCTATTTAAGCGAGGTTACAGATTGAAATTGGAAAAGCGGGAAACCACAGAAGGCAAGAAAGAATGAATCCGAATATCTCGAGAGTAGATTACACGCGCCTCACGTGCGACGCGAGTGACGAGATATGAGAGTCGTATTGGGAACGAGGGGCCTTTGCAAACCCTAGCCATAAAATTTGGGGAAGCGTGGTTCGTCCACTCGCTCAGGTCCCTCGCGTGAGATTCTCAGTTTTTGATCAACTCAAGAAGCTGACCTTAATCTTCGTTCATACACTTTACAGAGGTATTCTCCCTCTGTTTCTCTTATCTTTCTATTTGAGGTTCACCTCTTTTCTGTGTCTTCAATGTAATTTTTTCCCCCTTTATGTTCTTACTGAATATAATAACTTAAAAGATATGATGCTATGTGGGAATATAGCTTGGTGATGAGATATTACAGACACGAAAATTAAATGAAAAATCTGGCTCTGGTATATCATAGCGATGATAACCGTTTTGACAACACAATTTTTCGCCTTTCGAAGTTCCACATCTTCTAGTAATCTAGAATGATGAGTAAGCAGATGAGAAGTGTAAATTTAGAAGAAGCAATCTTGAATATATAAGATGAGCAAGATCTTGTTAAAGCTTTTAATGAGGTTTGCAGGCAGATGAAGCTGCTATTTAACAGTTCAACCTTCTTTGATAGCTAAACATACGGCTTTTGCAAGCATGGTTGCTTGTATTGAGATGACTATGGTCTCGATTTTCATATTTGTGGGCTTAAAGTGCACTTGAGTAATTTGAGAGGGGAAATTACTGAATTAGGTTCTTTTGTTGACAACTTACTAAATTGGGCATTGAGAGTAACTGATAATTAATAGCACCAACTGAGCTGCACTTCTGGTAGCTAATCATGGGTTTTGGTTAACTGTTGGCCTAATTTTTTACTGGCAGAAGGTAGTTGTCTATTAAGCATTCTCTCTAGTACAAATCTTGAGATACCAGTCAGTGTTGTGAGAACTGGAAAGATTACTTGAGAGGTATTATTTGGTAGAGGACAACCTATAGATGGAAGGGTTTGTCGGTAGTTTCGTGCAAATCAGTTAAAGAATTGTATTTTGATCATTGGAAAATGCCTGTGGCATTTCTCTCTAGAGTTCTCTACCTTATGATATTAGTGTTGGGTTTTAAAAAGTATGTATTATTCAAATGCCTGTGGGATACCAGTCTAGCAATCACTGCAACTCAACTAAGGCGTAGGAATTCCTTTATTAAATCAAAACTGTTATTTTGGAACTTCTGTTTCTTGCAACCAACAGGCAACTGAATTGGAGTCCCTTTTCTTGTTGCTGGATTTGTCTCATTTATCTTCTAAACTGGACAATTGGCCTTGGGCTCTCGATCCTCATGATCCTTCTACTGTGTTATTTTCTTGTATATCCTTCTTTTATTTCCTCAGTCAGTCCCTTAGCAGTAATGAACTCTCTAGAAAAGCCCTTTCAGGAGTCCCAAGTTCCCTGTAAAGTAAGTCATTCATTTTGATTTTGACAGCTTACTGAATAGTATTCTATTGATAGGTTAGGGCTTTGTTGTTCATATGAGGCTTTATTTCCTGATCAACAGAAACAGTAGGCCTTTTGGTTTGTTCAATAGATTTTAGGCTTGCTCTTGAACCCTGTAACATCTTGTAACTTATTTTTTGTCACAAGGGAGGTAAGTGTGGTGCATATTTTGACTTCACCATTTCACGGGGACAATTATAATTTTTCAAAAACAGATTAGACTGTATAGTTTGGGCATCTCCCATTTTAATTTTTCCTTAGCTTGCTCTTAGTTTTGATGACTAGTTTTTTTTTATTTGTCCCTTCTCCCTATGATTACTGAATCTAAACTTTTCAGGTACCATTGAAAATCATTAGGCTGAAAGTTCTCATCATGGATATAGATCTTAGGTTACCTTCTGGTGAGCATGTTAAGGAGGATGAAGAACCAAATACGATTGATAACATACTGGATGCTGAAGAAAAAATGCATAATGGAGTTATAGAAGGCAGAAATATGGTCGGCACTAGTGTTGAGGTACATGCTCTAGATGGTGGAGATTTGAGTTCACCTGCGGTGGATATGGGTATTTTTAAGGAAGATACAAATCTTGAGCCCCTTTCTGGCATGGAATTTGAATCTCATGCTGACGCTTATTCTTTCTACCAAGAATATGCACGGTCCATGGGATTTAACACTGCCATACAAAATAGTCGTCGTTCAAAAACATCAAAAGAATTTATAGATGCAAAGTTTGCTTGTTCCAGATATGGAACAAAACGAGAGTATGACAAATCATTCAATCGACCACGTGCCAGACAGAACAAGCAAGATGTTGAAAATTCAACCAGTCGAAGATCTTGTTCAAAGACTGATTGTAAAGCAAGCATGCATGTAAAAAGAAGGTCTGATGGAAAATGGGTAATACATACTTTTGTGAAGGAACATAATCATGAGCTTTTACCAGCCCAAGCTGTTAGTGAGCAAACAAGAAAAATGTATGCTGCAATGGCTAGACAGTTTGCTGAATACAAAACTGTGGTTGGTCTCAAGAATGAGAAAAATCCATTTGATAAAGGTCGGAATTTGGGCTTGGAATCAGGGGATGCCAAACTTCTGCTTGATTTTTTTGTTCAAATGCATAGTATGAATTCAAACTTCTTTTATGCAGTAGATCTTGGTGAGGATCAGCGTCTGAAAAATATTTTATGGATTGATGCTAAAAGTAGGCATGACTATATAAACTTTTGTGATGTAGTTTCTTTTGACACCACCTATGTTAGAAACAAATATAAGATGCCTCTTGCAATTTTTATTGGAGTGAATCAGCACTATCAATTTATATTGTTAGGGTGTGCCTTGATATCAGATGAAAGTGCTACTACTTATTCTTGGCTAATGCGGACATGGCTGAAAGCAGTTGGCGGTCAAGTTCCAAAAGTGATAATAATTGACCATGACAAGACATTGAAGTCAGTTATTTTGGATGTCTTTCCTAATGCTCACCATTGTGTATGCTTGTGGCATATATTGGGGAAGGTATCTGAAAATTTAGCTCACGTAATCAAGCGTCATGAAAATTTTATGGCTAAATTTGAAAAGTGCATCTATAAGTCATGGACAAGTGATGAATTTGACAAGAGGTGGTGGAAAATCATTGATAAGTTTGAACTCCGAGAAGATGAATGCATGCATTTTTTGTACGAAGATCGTAGGTTATGGGTGCCAACATTCATGAGGGATGTTTTCTTAGGTGGTATGTCTACTGTCCAACGATCTGAAAGTGTGAATTCCTTCTTTGATAAATATGTTCATAAGAAGACCTCCGTGCAAGATTTTGTCAGACAGTATGAAGCAATCTTGCAAGACAGGTATGAAGAGGAAGCAAAAGCTGATTCTGATACTTGGAATAAAGTTGTAACATTAAAAACTCCTTCACCATTAGAGAAGAGTGTTGCTGGGAGTTATACACATTCACTATTCAAGAAGATTCAAGTTGAGGTTATTGGTGCAGTTGCTTGTCATCCTAAGCCTGAAAGACAAGACGATACAGGCATTACATACAAAGTTCGTGATATGGAAAAGAATCTCGACTTCATAGTTGTGCTGAATGAAATTAAATCAGTGTCTTGCGTATGTCGGTTATTTGAATATAGAGGATTTCTTTGTCGACATGCATTGATTGTTCTCCAATATTCTGGCCTTTCAGTGATCCCTTCACAATATATTTTGAAACGGTGGACTAGAGATGCAAAAGCCGGTCATATGATGGGAGAAGAATCTGAACATATCCTGGCTAGGGTGCAACGATACAATGATTTATGCCAGCAAGCATTAAAGTTGACTGAAGAGGGATCTCTTTCTCAGGACAGTTATAGTATTGCATTCCATGCACTACGTGAAGCATACAAAAGTTGTGTGGGTGTTAACAATTCTAGTAAGAGTCCTACAGAAGTTGGCACATCGGCTGGTCATGGTCAGCTCTCCACTGATGAAGATACCCAAAGTAGAAGTATTGGCAAGGCTAACAAAAAAAAGAATCCAGCTAAAAGGAAAAAGGTTTTTATTTTCTTTAATAACCACTGGAAATCTACATCTTTATGTTATTTTTAGTGTTATTTTGTAACCTCTTTTGAAATGCAGATGAACTCTGAGGCTGAAGTGATGACTGTTGGGGCACAAGATAACTTGCAACAAATGGTTGGTCCTCCTATGATTTCTTAAGCCCTCAAAAGTGTTCAATCTTATATTTTGATCTTGGTGCACGTTAAAGATATTCAGGCTACTTGATGGGGTTTAAGTGCACAAAGATGGAAGAAATTGTTTTGAAATTTAAAATGGAAGCTCCAACTTAGTTAAATGGTTATTGGATACATTTGTTTGCTTACTTGCAGTGTCTTCAGTTAACACTTAACAGGGAGTTTTTTTTGTAGGACAAATTCAACACAAGAGCAGTGACCCTTGATGGTTATTATGGCGCTCAACAGAGTGTGCAGGGAATGGTGGGAATATGATGCACTCTAGCTCTTATCCTGTATTATACCATATTAGTTAGCGAACTAAAGTATCTATTTATTTTGATGGTTCAGTTGAACTTGATGGGACCAACACGCGATAATTACTATGGGAATCAACAGGCTATCCAGGGGCTGGTGTGTATTTGAAATTTTGATTAATTTGTGTAAGATATTTAGTGACAGTGCAGTAATTAAGAAACTCTGTCTTATGCATGCAGGGACAGTTAAGTTCCATTCCTACTAGCCACGACGGTTATTATGGTGCGCATCAGAGCATGCCTGGTCTGGTATGGTTTGCCTAAGCTAATGATAGTTTTCTGCACTTTACAATATTTGCTGTGAATTCATATTGGGTCCAAAACTTGCAGGCACAACTGGATTTTTTCCGTGCATCAACCAGTTTCGCATACAGCATTCGGGTGAGTATGGCAAATTAAAATATCATAGATAGTACTTTTTTTCCAAGGAGAACTTTTGTGATGGCTCTTTCCTTGTGTCAGGATGATCCTAATGTAAGACCAACTCAGTTGCATGAGGATCCATCAAGACATGCATGAAGGTAACTGACAGTTTTAAATTTAATAAGTTATAGGTATTAAAATTCAGTAGTTTTTAGGTATTGATTTAAAAATGATTTAATATTTATAGGTGAGGGAAAACTAAGACTATGAATTGCAATCTTCATGCATAGATTGGAATACATCATGCCTGGTTGAAGTTGGGACAGAGAATCTCGTAGTACAGTATTTGTAAGATAATATAGGATAACTGCTGTTTATTATAAATCTTGTTAATAGATGTCAAAAGGGTTAAGTGTTAAAGCTTCCTGTAGAGATGGATGGTTGGATTGTAGTTCTGATTCTTTAGGCTACACGTGAAGTTGTAATCATGAATCATATTGTATTTTTGTCACAATTTTCATGTGTTCATTTTCCACTAGTTAGTTCTAATTAGAATTTTATTCCTCGGAAACAATGGAAAATTGTTGCTTAAGATAGCTCGAGTTTGTGATTGAATTCTATCACTTGTCTTACTAGTTGATATAGATTTAAGTTATATTTGATCGATAATAATAGTTTGGTGATTTTTTTTCAATTGTTAGTATTTGTTTTTTAATCTTCTGATGTTGAGGTGATGATGAAAATTTTTTAAACTAGTTAGAAACTTAGAATTAAGATACTGCACAGGGAAAATGTTATTCAAATTATTTTAAATTGTATTTTGATGAGTAACAATAAGAATGTTTTTTTTTTTTTTAAAAAAAATACACCTAATGATGAATCTTTTTACTATAATTTTTGCCAAAATGTATTGAAAAACAAAAAAAAAAATCTTGTACATGTCTCTTTAAACGGAAGATTAAAATTAGGAGGGCTAAGAAAAAAAAACAGTGGAAGATTAAAATTTGAATAAGCAGTTTTATAATTTCTTTTTAATTTTTCTATAATAAGTAATAAATAAAGGTGATATATACAGAAAGGAACAATTCAATTTGAGGGTGTTGTGGATCTTTTATTTGAAAATCTTGATAATATAACTTCAAGGTTGAATGTTCCAAATTGGTATTAAATATATACCTTAAGTTCATTTTAGTCTAAGATGTTTAAGAAGTTTCATATTAGTCTTAAATGTTTACATAATTGTTTACTTTTGATGTCAAACTATTGAAATACTATTATCTCGAATACGATGAATCTCAAGCTATATATTACTTTTGTTTAGGCATTTTTTCTATTCAGTTAAGATCATCAGTAAACGAGGTCAAATCAAATTTAAAAGTGAGTTTAAGACCATTAACAAATGAGATCAATTTTTTTTACAAGTTTTCACTTTTTGATTCCAAACTCACTTTTGAGTATGATTTAATTTTATTTACTTACTATGCCAATTAAAAAGAATTCCTTAAGACTTAAGATTAATAATGTAGTTCTAAACTCGTTACATTTTGAGTATAATAATAATAAGACTTATTTTGGATGAGTTAAAAGATTTTTATGATTATTTTATAATATCTTNATATATATATATATATATATATATATATTGATAAACAAAAGTAGGGTAAGACTCCTACCTTAGTCTCTGAAGGGTTGTTGAAACTAGTTGAAGATGAGTTCCAGTAGAAAGTTACATGGGTGGTCTTGTCGAAGACACTCTGACGCTCAAGTTAGATGAGAAATATCAAAGTAGAGAGAGTTTAGAATATAAAAAGTTGCTAACATTTCTTTGGACTCTTGTTGGAGTATTTATAGACGAGAGTACTGTAGTGGGCTAACGAGGAGCCGAGATCCCAGGGGGAGAGGTTCCCAGAATTTCAAAAATGGGTAGTGGTTGTTGGGCCCACTATTAGTCGAATTGCTAGCTTGAGATATCAAGGACTTGGGTTTCAAATATCTCGAGGACAAGAGATTGACCAAGTCATAGTTGCTATTTCGAATAGACATAGCACTGACTCAGTCGTTGGCGTGACGACCGCCCGCCAAGAAGTGATATATCACTAGTCTCTCCCTTGATGAGAAAGACAACTTGGGCATGGGATGCACTGGATAGGATAGTGGCGGACGCCCAAAGAGGGATGGTATATCATATATATTTCCTACATACATATATATACATATATATATACATTTTTCTTCTTTTAAAAAATATTTTTTCTCTTCCTAATAAAAATTAATTCTATCATAATTCTACTTTGCAATAATATTAATAGTATTATTGAGAACTATTATTTCAAAATATAAATAACAAATTGTTTTAAAATAATTAGTTAGATTTTGTAAAGAAAGTTTAATCAATTTAATTAAAATAAAATAATCTCATCATATGAGATTATATAGTATTTTCGCTTTCTTAAGTGAGAATAAAAACATGAAGATTTATGAGATTAAACCATTTTATGAACCTCATAACTTAATTTTTTTTTTTTAATTTGTGTATCAAACATGTCCGTAAAAGAAAACCTACAACCTTAGTTGTATGATAATTGATGCAAACGTTGATTATAAATTCTGATTCTAGTAGATTGGTAAATAATGATAAATGATGAAAACTCAGAGCTATGTTCCACCAGAAAATAAAACAATACTGTGAACTTGTAAATGAGTTTTGATTATATCAGTTTGGTACAATTTGTCATCATTATGACATTATCAATTACTGCTATTAGTTTTTATATAGAATATTCACAACTGAATACTGATAGGTAATTGATAATTCAATTGCATGCATTTGACTTGACCAAAAACAAGTACAAGTGATTACCACTTGGATTTTATTAGCTCAGTACAAATATAATTAGCTCATCAATATTTTAAAAACTGAAAATAAAGAGTACAGTATTAATACCTAATCTCTTTATAATATACAACTCAACATTGTTTTATTTTATCTATATTATTAAATATAGCTTGGAGTTTTGAGTGATGTTGACATATGGGTTTCTCACAATGGATCGTCGCACTACTCTTGCGCATTTGTCATAACAACTTCAGCAGTGAATTCTTCATGGACATCCTCACCTTCGCTTGGTCAATTTATCACCATCGAAACAAGATGAGATTCTAAGGAATTAATGCAAACCAAGGGGATATCATTAAAAGCTGGCAAGACCTCAAGGCTTATACCTCTCAGAAGTACTTCATTTTCAGCACTCGGAAGAATACTGAAAGTACCCCTCGACGAATTTGCAACCATGTTTTGCATTCACTGAACATTAAGTACTTCTGTGCCTGGCATAGGAACAAACATAAGTGCAAAAACATCGTTGAAATGTTCCACTTTGACGGAAATTTGCTGATCTTGGACTGCTATTTCTGTGAAGACTCATCCAAACCCATTCTGACAACGACACTGGTTGGGATTCGGAAAGCTCTGGAAGCCCTCAACTCGAAGGAAGCAAATGATATCAATATTCTCATCCCCAAACCTGTAATTCACAAGGACAAGCCTTCATGCATCAACTACGAACAGGAACTCTTGATCATGGATATAACGAATTTGGCTAATCAGAATCACAATCGTTGGCAGCTGCTGGAGTGCCCGCAAAAGACTGATCCGCGTAGACTTTTCCCAGGAATTGTTGATTTTCTGCCTGGTTTTTTCTGTTTTCTTTAAGTTAGGCCTTGTTGTTTGATTCAAAAAAAAATATATATAGCTTGGAGTTTTTTAATTTTTAATTCCTTTTAAAAAATATGTATCATTAGTGTATAAAATATAAACATAAATATAAAATTATACAATTTTTTATTTAATTTGTGCATATTTTAATTTTTGTTTTAAAAAAAAATAAAAAATATAGGGTAAATTACACTTTGGTACCCTGTGGTTTGACCCTATTTCACTTTGGTACTCTGTGATTTGAAACCTGACACTTTGGTACCCTGTGGTATTCTCCATTAACACTTTGGTACCATTTGGAGCTATTTTGTAATTTTAATCATAACAAATTCTTCAAAAATTACATATTGACCCCAAATTTTTTTCAAAAAGTTACAAATAGGTCCCTGGATACATATTATCTAGAGACTAAAATAAAACTTTTAAAAAAATTTGGAGTCAATATGTAATTTTTGAAAAATTTATTATGATTAAAATTACAAAATAACCTCAAAGGGTGTCAAAGTGTTAATGGAGAATACCACAGGGTACCAAAGTGTTAGGTTTCAAACCACAGCGTACCAAAGTGAAATATGGTCAAACTACAGGGTACCAAAGTATAATTTACCCAAAAATATATTCATAAACTTGAATATGCTATAATTTATTTTATATTTTTAAAATATAAAAAAAAATATCTAACATAGAAGTCAATGCATGCTTGTAGAATTGGAGTAGCTAGGAAGTGGACATATGGATGTAGACGATTGCCACTTTAGAGATACCATTTTGATAGATGCCCACTAAACGACAAAAGTCTAGTCAGTTGGAATTGGCCACACAGGATTTTTGTTTTCCTCTGTTTGCTTCCCCATATTTTCAAACCCTGAGGACGCATTGCATGCCAAAATCTTACTCCCATTTCTTTCCCATGTAAAATCTACTAAATTATTAAGGCTCCGTTTGGTAAGGTTGGAGGTATGTAAAGGAAAGGGTTTTACAAGGGAAAAATTGTGAGGGAAAGGAAAAGTAGTTGAGGGAATGTAAAGTAGGTAAAAATTGAAAGTGTTTGGTATAAAATGGTAGGGGAGGGAAAGTAAAATAGATATAGAAAAAAATGACAAAAATGCCCTTCCCACAACCACCACCAGACCGCCGCCTACCACCGCCGTCAACGGTGGTCGCCGCCGCCGTGCACGGTGGTCCACGGTGGTCGGAGCCGCCGTGCACGGTGATCGGACCCGCCGTCCACGGTGGTCGCCGCCGCCGTGCACCGCCGCCGCCGCCGCCGTTCACCATTTGGGGGAGGAGATGGGATGGGAATGAGAGGGGCAAATTAGAAATTCTACCATAATTCCCTAGGTAGACTTTGATTACATCAGAAATGTGAAGTAAAGAAAAATGGCCTATGTAATGTAAAGCCCTTTACATTGTAATCCACTTTACATAGCTCAAATTACCATACCAAACACATGAAAATCTTGGACTTTGTGCCCTTTTACAATGTAAAAGTGTTTGGTGGTGTACCAAACGGAGCCTAAGAATTTAAGATATTATGTCATTCTTTTCCCTTTTTTTTCAAGGTACTATGTTACTGTTATGTCATGCATTTCTTTCCTTTTTAAGGATCTTACATGATAGGAAAAAAAAATCCAACTTTGTGTGAAATTGAGTTTTTTTAATCATCAAAATTTACGTTTTACAACTAGTTTTGTTTAAGTTAAATTGCAATAAGACTCTATGAGTTTTAGGTTATAGTAAAAAAATATCTTATTTTAAGACTTAACAAATAGACTCTTTGAATTTTCTATGCTCAGGATCCCTGAGTTTTAAAATTTGACAAATAAATTCTTTGAACTTTCAACTTTGTTAACTTAAAACGCTTGACTTTTTTTTTTTTTTTTTTATAGTAGGCTATTTAGGGGTCTTAAGTGTAAAGTTGAAAGTCCAAGAGGTATGTCTATCAAGTTGTGAAACTCAGGGTCCTAAGTGAACACGGTTGAAAATTCAAGGTTCTCTCTGTCAAGTTTTAAAATCTAGAGGTATTTATTGCGCCTAATCTAGAACTTAGGAGTCTTAGTGCAATTTACTCTTAATGTATATAAAATTTAAGGCAAAAACACTTTTTTTACCCTTCAATTTTACACCAAGTGTTAATTTCATCCCCAATTTTTTTTTGCGGTCAATTTCATTTCCAATGTTTCACTTTTTTGTCAATTTGATCATTTTGACTAACTTCTTTCAATAAATTAAAGGATAAAATACATTTTGGTACCCTGTAGTAGAACTAATTTCACTTTTTGTACCCTGAAAGACAAAACTTGACACCTACCTACCATGAGGTTTGCACTGTTAGCACTTTTGTACTCTATGATGACTTTTCGTTAAGATATAACAGAAATTGTCATGTGAGATGCACGTGCCCACTTAAAACAGCCAAAAAAACCCCTAATAAGCTTTCTTTTTATGCATTTAAGTCCCCTCCCTTGAGTTTCTATCAATTCATAATTACAATTTAACCCAAAAACTTAATCTTCTTCACCAAATTGGTCTCTGATTCAAAAATGGAAGAAAACTGATAAAAAAAATAAAACATGGTTCAACAAGATTTATTTTCTATGTTTAGGTCCCCTACCTTTGGTAAAACAGATCAAAACGCAAAAAATTAAAAGAATTGGGGGAGTTTTTTTTTACAATATCATCCATAATATTATTATTTAAATTAAATATTATATATATATATATATATTAAATAATATATATCTATATACTTTTGTACTTCAAAAGCTGTGCGTTTCATCATGGAAGTTCACAAACTTTAGCAAAAATTACAAAATGCACCTAAATAGTTTTAAACTTTTCAAAAACGTCCCTAGACCATAATATTTCAGGAAGAAAATGAAAATTACAAAAAAAATTTGGGGCCAAAATGTAATTTTGTAAAAGGGTAAAATCACATATTAGTTCTAAATCTAGAAAATAAATGCAGTTTAGTCCTAAAACTGTGCGTTTCAAGGTGAGAAGATAACTTCACAGTTTTTCGCAAAAATTACAGAATGCCCCCAAGTAGTTTCAAAATTTACAAAAACATCCTTAGGTCATGATATTTGAGGACCAAAATAAAAATTATAAAAAGTTTTTGGGGTCAAAATGTAATTTTGGAAAACTAGTAAAAAGAGGGAAATTACATATCAGTCCTAAATCTTGAAAATGAATGCAATTTAGTTCAATCTGTGATTTATTAAGGACTTGGTTGAGATAAATTTTATGATGAAGGGAAGATTTTGATTCATCAAAACTCTAACGATATTTTTGAAATTTTTTTTTGATAACTCTCTAGTTCCTGGAATGAAATTGTAAAAAACTCCCTCAATTCTTTAAGTTTGTTGTGTTTTGATTCATTTTACCAAAGTGAGAGGACCTAAACGCAAAAAAGGAATTTTGTTGAGGATTGAATTATGATTTAAGTTGCAATAGAAACTAATGGCTAAGATGTAGTAGAAATCGACGGCTAAGGTTGAGCCACATCAACACTTTTTGTTAAATCTTGACGGAAAGTAACCACATGGTACCAAAGTGCTAACGACGTAAATCTCAGAGAAGTCGAGTGTCAAGTTTTGTCTTTAAGGGTAGCAAAGTGGAACTGGTCTTAACCACAGGGTACCAAAGTGTATTTTACCCTAAATTAAATACATACTTCATCATTTTTTTCAATTTGAGTTAAGATTTAAGTTTCTTTTTCTAACAATTTTACATTATATCTCATGAGTCACGTAAATTTTGTCATTAATATTTAGTTAAAATAAGAACAAGACCAAAATTTGAAACATCGGGGACAAAATTAACTGTAAAAAAAATTGGGGACAAAATTGATAATTGGTGTAAAGTTTAGGGATTAAAAAGGTACTTTTGCCTAAAATTAAAGGTAGAAATCTCAAAATGCATGTGATTAGTCACTAATAAAATATATTTACTAATTTTTAGTTAAAATAGACATAATATTGAAGCTCTTGTCTTAATATTTAGGAATTTGATCTTGCCTCCTCCCTTTCAGCATATGTCATAGAAAAAGTTTAATTTGATCTTTTCACTAAATAAATTAATTTGTTTTGGTTGGGATAGTGATATAACTTTTCTTTATTGAAGTTTAATAAAACGTACTTATATTTGAAAGAAAAAAAATGTTAAAAGTTGACATTCAATCATTGAGTGCTGTTATTTTTATTGGATGCATTACTCATAGCTAGTCATGAGTCATAATTTGGTTTTATTTAAATGCAATTGGTCCATAACTCTATATTGAATTCCAATTGAACTATTTATATAACTATGATTAATTATGACCTTGAATATCATAAAAATTAGTAAAATCTAGATAAGACGTAACTTTTTTTTTTTTTTTTTTTTTTTT
>QANZ01041084.1:76680-154028 GCA_003254925.1 Chamaecrista fasciculata | reverse complement strand
ACTTTTTTTTTTTTTTTTTTTATTGATGCATGAGCATAAGATAGTTCCAAAATTTTAATTACAGCATGGGACACATAATAAATTAAAGTCTTAAGTCATAATAAATTAACTAAAACTATATAACAAAAATATATATTACAATGTAACTTTATTTAATTAATTTAATTTTTAAGTATCTCTATTCACTTTAATTTGAGGATTTAACTTTAAAAGTTTTAAAGCGAAGAAATTCTCAATATTATTTAGAGAAACAAATAAGTGAATATGGTGAATTAAAATACTCATATAAAAAAATAATGTGTATAAATATATATATAAAAAAAGAGAGTTTGTGAAATGAAGAAATTGAGATACAATGATGGCATGAAATGAGTCACTCAACACGTGGAGCAATTTGATTGGCTGGTAGCAGCATGCAAATGGTAGACACAATCATTGTTATTTGTGTGAGAAAATTGTTAACCAATGAAAGAGAGAGGTTTCATGTTTACAAGATGAGGCTGCTCACATGATAACATTTCTCCATTTGTCCGCAAAACGAAAGAAAACCCAAAATGAACCAGTAAACACTACTATTATTATTCGTTCTCTGTGTAATAAAAAAAAATTGGGTATTTTTTATTTTTCATCATCTCTGAATCTTTCTCTCACTTCTGTGTCTCTCTCTCTCTCTCTCACATCACACCCACCTGGGATTTTCTTTCTGAAAAAACCAAAATACATTGTGCAAATACAGAGTGTTGAAGGGGTTTTATTGATTCATCAGCTTGCTTCGCAAAAACATTGTGCTGAGACTCGTTGGTTTCATCACTCACTCTACAGTTTTCAGATCGATGGTTCTGTCTCAGAGAGAAAGGTGCTTTTTTTATTTTTTATTATATAAAAAAGATTCTAAATTTTGTGATTTTTCTTTTTCCCTCCTCCCTTAAAGCACACTCTTCCTTTTTTGATGATATGATTATATGCTTTCTCAAGTTTGAATTTTGACACTGCCATTTCAGAAACAAGGACTTGGATTTTGGTGGGTATGATCTCATTTCCTGGATTTCTCGAGATATTTCTGGATTTTTTGTTTTTTGTGTTCTGCCTGAATTTCTTGCATGCAAACGGTTATTATTTCTATTTGCTTATTAAAATTTTCTAGATGATTTTTGAATTCTGGGAAACTTTTTCTTATCTTTCAGTTTCACAATTGATCAGTTTTTTTTCCTTTCTTAACTCTGTTTCGTATCGTTTTCCCAAATATGGCTTTATATGGGAAATTGGGTCCAGTTTTCTAACCATAGCTTTATATAGCGGAAGTTCCAAAGAGCGTTTCTAGTTTTGAATGTGTGGTTTAGGGTTTCCATGGAAAATTTAATTGAGAAAGCTGTCTCTGAGCCTCCATGCAAGTGATTCAAAATTCTCAAAACCCATTTTGATGTTTGTTTATCTGGGAAGAAATTGAATTATTTTATGTGTATGTGTTTTAGGAAAGATATCTTTTTTGGTTAATATATTAGTGCTCAAGTAAATTTGGAGATGTTTTTGCAAGTTAATTATATTACTGTCTCTTGATTTTTTTTCACTGTTTTTATTCAATTTGTAGAAAAGAATGAAACAAAAGAAAGAGAAACACTTATTTTGGTTCATTCTTTTGAAAGGAAAATGAAGTGTTTTTTCTGCTGTTTGTTACTGCCTCCTCAATTTTGTTTTCTATACTGGTTTTAGTCCTTTAGTTCTATATTTACATTTCTATAGCGAAAAAACCGCGGCTCTGCACCTGTATGCCGACATGATATCTTGATTTTAGATACTCTTTTCAATGCTTAATATTACTTTTTTTAATTGTATTTATCAGGCTATGACTTTCTGGGGCAGGATGGAAGATTTTGATCACATGCCTTTATTTAGTCTTCTAGCACTATAAATTCAAGTGAGACAACATGAAGTGAGTTGTTTACAGACTTTTACAGTGATAACCGGTGAATGGGGATCCAAACTATGGGGTCTCAAGGTGGCGGTGACACTAATGGAAAGCAGTCACAATTCCAGCCTTTGGTGCGGCAAAACTCTATGTACAGTCTCACACTCGATGAGGTTCAGAACCAATTAGGCGACTTGGGAAAGCCGTTGAGTAGTATGAATCTTGATGAGCTTCTGAAAAATGTATGGACTGCTGAGGCGAATCAATCTGTGGGTATGGTCATTGAAGGCACACCACAAGCTAGCCAAACTGCTCTTCAGCGTCAAGCTAGTCTGTCATTAACTAGTGCTTTAAGCAAGAAGACGGTTGATGAGGTTTGGCGAGACATCCAACAAAACAAAAGTATTAATGAGGAGAAGAAGTCTCATGAGAGGCAGCCAACTTTGGGAGAGATGACATTGGAAGATTTCTTGGTGAAAGCCGGAGTTGTTGCAGAAGCGTCATCCGATAAAAAGAATACCACCGGTCCTGTAGTTGGGGTTGATTCAAATGTAGCAACACCACAGTTTCCTCAGCAAGGTCAGTGGATCCAGTACCCACAACCGCACTATCAGCATCCACAACCAAATTTAATGGGAATCTATATGCCTGGCCATCCCGTGGCTCAACCATTACATATGGGAGCCGGTTCTGCATTGGATGTTCCTTTTGGAGAAATTCCCGGGGCACTGCCTTCGCCTGTGATGGGGGCATTATCAGACACACAGATATCTGGAAGGAAAAGAGGCAATCCGGAGGACATGATTGAGAAGACTGTTGACAGGAGGCAGAAAAGGATGATCAAGAACCGGGAATCTGCTGCCCGTTCAAGAGCAAGGAAACAGGTTAGCTTTCTTTCTTTTTTCCTTTTCCTGTAAGTTAAATTGCCGTGCTATTTAACTCCTTATTCGTTGATTTTTCTTGATTTAACAAACTTACTTAATCTGAATGATAAATACAAGCAGGCTTACACACATGAATTGGAGAATAAAGTGTCGCGTTTGGAAGAGGAAAACGAATTGCTGAGGAAACGGAAGGTTAGCTTCTTCTTTGCAGTTCTGTTTTATTATTTCAAAGTATTGAGTATGCTTTGCTCTCTTAAGGTAGAGTAGTTTCACTTTTTTTCTGGGTACATATTCAAATTAAGATGTGCTGTTCTTAATTTTTCCTTTTATGTCACATCGACTTAGAAAACTGTGTGTATTCTGATCTCTATTGAGATTTCATTAGTAAGATAAAGAAACTTTTTCATATTGACCGTATAATTCTTCCCAAAGCTTTTATTTACAAATCGAAGTGCTGTGCGATAGAGGGTTTTCACATTAATTGGTTTGGGAAGTAAATCTTCTAATAATAACAACGTTGATGGGTTTTACAGCATGAGTTTGCTATCTATGTCTAGCCGATCTATATGGTCAGATACTCAGATTTAATCAGCGATCTACATATAATTGACTTTTCAGGATCCTCTGGTTCATTGGTGTGGCATGTTTTAAGAAATGGGAAATTTAATATGTTAAGGAAGGGCATTTTGTTCGTGATTTGGCTAGCTAGCCAGAATTAAAGCAGATATAAACTTTAGAAAATGCTTATCAGATTCCTTTTATAGGAAGTGGATTGTGATTTGTGTCAAATATCTTTTGCGTTGATGATAGGTGCAAACGATTTTCTTCTTTCCGTCTCAATTTTTCCTTATATTTCTATTAAGGATTTTAGAAAACAACTTGTTTTCGTAATCTGCGGGCATTATTGTAGATTTGTGACATCCAACTGATTAAACTTTTCATGATTTATTATTACAAATTGGATGTGCTTGATTAGGAGTTTGAGGAGTTTAAAATGGTAATTAGTTAATTACATAATCTGACTTCCTGAGTAAGCTATATTGTCATGCCTAATGGCTTTGGTTAGTAGAGCTTCATTGCTAGATGTTCCTTTTGTCATTCGAATAGAGATTACAGGAAAATCTTTGCTTTTTTTTTTTTTTATGTCATTTCTTGTGATGTATCTCTTATTGTCACCATGATAGCTTCAATCTATCAAGATTTTATCATGAAGATATTGGATTCAGGTTCCACGGTAGCGATAAAATAGAAATGAGCATGCTATGTATGTCAAATAACTTTTGAATTATCTCCATAGGCAGATTTTATGATGAATCTCAACAAGAGGGGTTATAAGATGCAATATTTTCCTTATAG
Organism: Chamaecrista fasciculata; assembly: GCA_003254925.1. Classification (NCBI taxonomy): domain Eukaryota; kingdom Viridiplantae; phylum Streptophyta; class Magnoliopsida; order Fabales; family Fabaceae; genus Chamaecrista; species Chamaecrista fasciculata. Next base: position 149,882 of record QANZ01041084.1, on the reverse strand, counting down.
TCATATCTTGAGGCCTTTTTAGCTGCTTAGAGCACCATAGGTTGTTTTCATACATAACTATGTTTGTACTGGAGTTTCATAGTTGAATTTTACTCCTGAGATTTTTTTTTTGGCCGAAATTATAGATTAATGTAGTTGTTTTTGGTAAAAATCTTCAAGCGTTTACATTAGATAAAAGAATCAATCATGTGGTGCTTGGCTGTAAAAATGTTTACCCATCGTGCTTTTCTTAAAGAAATTGATATTAGACACCCAAAAACTGCATCCAATTTCTCTCCTATGGAGATAATTCAACTCTTTGGGTCAAATAAACAACGTTGAGTTGATAAATGTTTTTGGTCTTTAAAAGATGCTAGCTTCCTCAATTTCATCCCTCATTTTCCATTCCTCTCGATTTAGTCCTCTGATAAACTCAAATGAAGCCAAATTACTGACATATGTTAACAATAGATGAGTCCATTAAACAATATGGTGGAGAAAGAGACTATGTTAGTGTGGTTTGAGGTTACACAAGGACCAAGTTGGAGAAGAAGGAATGAGAAGGATTAAAAGTTAAAACTGAGGCATCATATTAAGAAAGTTCATACATTGATTTTAGAAACCAAAATATTATCTTACTCGAGAAAAGAAATTAAACATACTCTAGGATTAATTTCTTTCTCCTTTAATATTAGGCTATTTATCAATTTTTGTCCTAAAACTTGCAGGAACTAGAGAACATGTTGCCAACTGCACCACCTCCCGGGCCTAAATATCAGCTTCGCCGAACATCATCAGCCCTGTTCTGACTTGTGTGTCTATAACTGGATGGTTTGTACTTTGTAGATATGAGCATTGAGTGATGCTTCTTTTCGGTTTAATGTGAGTTAATCAATAGCTATTTGATGCATTTGCATAAAATAGCTTGCTTTTCTTGTTATTAGGCTCTTTAGAGACTCCCTGTGAAATCCTTGAGGCAGAAATTTTCTGGGGAACTTTGTAGTGTTACCATTGATTATATATATATATATATATATTATAGCTTGGTTAATCATGGTTGGTTCTCACGTCTTGTCATCCTGAGGATTGCATATTTAGAGTTTCATAATTTATAGTGAAAAAGGAAAAAAAACTGGGTTTATTTAATTGTTTGCTATCAGGTTTTAAAGCATGACTTGTGAAGTTCTTTCAAGAGTTATTATATTAGGGTAGTGTTGAGTTGTGTGTCTCTCTCTCTATATATTAGAGTAAACTTAATGATTTGGTCTCTTAAAGATGATAAATGTCTTCAATTTTGAATTTGGATCCTCTGTAATACCGTTACAGTGTAGTGCAGAGAAAGAAAGTGTCAATGGAATCCATTCTTCTGACATTCTCTCTTTCTAATTGTATCTTTCTCTTTCTCTTTGGACTACATTTTAGTGACACTACAAAGGATCCAAGTCCTTCAATTTCGTCTCTAAAAGATAAATTTATAAGATTTAGTTATTGGAATATGTAATTACATTCAATTTTGTCATTTTGGTCAAAACAGTAATTTAACTAACAAAAAATATGATTTTTTAAGCTCAACCATCTATTCTAGTTTTAACAAAATTTAGAATTACAATAAACTTATCGTTGAATTTTGATTGGTATTCATAACATAAGGATAATATTGATTATATTGTAATTGTATTTTTTAGAAATTAAATCATATAATTTTATTTTTTTTTTATCTTTGAGGATCAAATTAATTTACTCTATATATTATTAGAGGACCTATTAACAAATATCTATCTCTTATACCATTTTTATGGATATGGATCAATAGAACAGTAATAATTCATTTGTTTAACCATTACAAATTTATGCAATTAAGAGATCTTTTTTAAAAAAAAAATTGCCAAGGTATACTATAGAGAGTATTTTGAGTACTCCTAACAAAAAGATTTAGAAATTTTAAGTAATTAATTATAGAAATATATTACTTTTTTCATCAGACCAAAGTGGACTGGACTTGCTCCTGGTTGACATACGTTTTTTTGTGAATTTTTTCATTTTAAATTTAATATATATATATATATTAAAAAACAAATGATACAATACCTTAACCAGAAAGGCCCAGCAAATCTGAGGCCAATAAGTCCAAGACAATAAGGAGGACAAGACCTCCCCATAAAACACGCATTACATCAGCAAAAAACCAAAAGAAGCAAAAGAATATGGTATTCTTGAGATTTTCTTTAGGTCAAATGTTTAAATTGGTTTTAAATGTATGGGTGTGTTTGGGATAAAGTTTTTAAAATGGGAATGAGAAAATTATGTAAATGAAATAGAATGAAAATGGTGTTTGGATTGTTTGAGGTGAAATGAAAAAAGTATGATGTGAAATTATGTAAAAGCGTATGTAATGATTGGAGGTTAGTAGAAATAATTATATGGGTTTTTTAAAATTGTATAGGGGTAGAATTGAAAATTAATAATGGAATGAAATGGAGATAATGAAATGAGATTTTAGTATTTGGATGTGGTTTTATGAAATGAAATTAGAATGAAATTGTCTTTGGAATTTGTGTTAAATGGTAGTTTTTGGAATGGAGGTTGAAGTTGTATTTTGTGGAATGAAATGAAGGGACCAAATTGTAAATAATATGGAAACTTAAAAAATATAATATTTGGTCCAAAATAGTATAATATTTTAATATTAAAGGACCACATAATTATTTTGAACAATAAATTAATTGAAATATTTGATTCTATTACTTATAAACCTTTAAAGAATCCTAATCATTCATGATCGGGTCTCTCTATCGCAAACTCTTGCTCAATAAATAAATTAAAGAACCAAAATGTTAATCACAATTATTAATAATCAGGTTCTGTATCTCAAAATCTTAATGACAAAAAAATAAATTGAAGGAAAAAAATATTAATAACATAAAAATTGAAGGACAAAAAATTGTAATAATTAATATGACCGTTGATATTAAAAAAAATTACCAATATAACCAAAAAATTTATAGGAAAGATTACCGATATATCAAAAATCGTATATTTTAATGACTCAAGTATTGATTTATTGAATTAGTATAATTGTAGAGACCAAATTTTATTTTTATTAAATTAATATAATATATATCTCAAAATAATATAAATATATATAATATATTATTTATATATAACTTAATATAATATAAATATACATAATATTATATATATATTATACGAGGGTGGGCATATATATATATATAATAATATTATATTATATATTATATATCTATATCTATATCTATATCTATATCTATATCTATACTATATTATATGGCTCCACCCCTTTATGGTTGGTCAAAAATAGTGAANTAGTATATATATATATATATCTTATATTATATGGCTCCACCCCTTTCTGGTCGTCCATGTTTAAAACTATAGTCTATGAAATTAAAAATAAGAGAAAATTTACTATTTGGTCTCTCTTTCTTTACTAAGTTAACAATTTAGTCCCTTATTTATTTTACATACATATTTGCGTGCCCGTTAGGGCACGCAAAGCCCCTAGTATATATATATATATGTGTGTGGGGTAGTGTGTATGATGGAAAGAGAGAAAAAGTTGTAAGTGTAATAAATGAGGGTAGTGAAAATTACTATTTTGTTTAGTAGTTTTTTGATATTTGTATTAGAATATAGGTAATTATAGGTATATGAATAGGGATGTGATAGTAATTGGATAGATAATGAAATGAAAATGGAATGGAATGATATTGAAATGAAATGAAATGGAATGGAATGAAAAAATATGGCAAAACAAACACCAAATTTACATTGTATCTCCAATTATAAAATGAAATGGGGATAATGAAATGGAATGAGGATGAAACCCCATCCCAAACACACCCTATGTCTTTGAGTTTATTTTGGTCCTAAATGTTTCAAAATGTCTAAATTGTAATTCGAACTTGAAATGAGAGATATGACAACATTCAGTAGTTTGGGACCAAAATAAAACTAAATGGAAATATTTAGAACCAATTTGAACATTTTGAAAAATTTAGGACTAAAACAAACTTAAGGGTATATATATTTATGACCAATTTGAACATTTGACCTTTTTCTTTTTTTAGTAAAAAGTTTAGGTGAGTTGGACCCCGGGGGCTCACCAAGGCTAGGGCAGGTCTCGGGCTTTATGAGCGCTTACAGAGATACTTAGAGATCGCCTACCAACAAGGCCCTCACATCGGCCGTGGAAATCGAACTCACGACCTTATGAGTTATGAGTTGACTCCTTACCAACTGGGCCAACCTTTGTCGGCGAACATTTGACCTTTTCTTTATAAAGTTAAACAAACTTGATATATTTTCCGATGCTGTTGCCAAATTGTGTATAGCAAATAGGTGCAACTGCAATAACAATGCCTTAATCAGAATGATTTCAATGTAAGTAATTAACCACTCATAAAAATTAATATAGGCTGTAAAAAATATATATTGAAGTAAACAAAAATTTTACCTATTGATATAACTGGAATACATGTCCATCAATCAGTGAAGCTCAATCAGTTGAGGAGAGTGAAAACAGATTAGTTTAGACTAATGCACCCTTCAAGAGGTTAGACTATTTTAAATTCACTAGAATTGCTTCGGATTGAGTTGAACAATTTTCTTTTTAGTTTTTTTTTTTAGTTTTATAAGCCAAATATTAAAAAAAATAATATGAAACTCAATATAAAATGTTATAAATCTATTAAAATAAAAAAATTCATTTTTTCACTTTTATTAATATAATTAAAATTGTCCATGTTGTGATTTTTAAATATTTTGCTTGTGTAAAACAATGAAAATATAGATTTACAAGTGCATGTTTTTGTTATATAAATTTTACAATTATAGAATTATATATTACTTTTATTTAAAATANTATATATATATATATATATGAAGATGCAGAACATATAACATTATTTTGCTTTAACATTACTCTGAATTCTGAAAGATTAACATATACAACCATGATATGTTAAAATCACTACCACATTCAGTGGGGATCAACTGTTTGTTTTGATGCCTTCCTTGAAAATACAAACTGGAAATAAATAGGCTGTGGATAATTTTATCACAGTAATAGAGATCCATAAGACATAAAATGTCATGTAAAAAACTTCAATAGCAGTAAAGGTGTTTTTCATTTAGTATAGGTGTTTTTCAGGATAATTCAAGACATAATTAGTATAGGTGTTTTTCATTTACCTTCATCTTTGCATAAACATTTGACCAAAAATTTGGTCTGGCATTTGATTGGAATTGTTTTGTTAGTTGTTACTGAAGTTAGATTTTTCCTTTACTCCTCACGATCCATTTATCTTTGTCTTCTATTTAGTATTTGATAACACATTCCATCTCTTATTTGCAATATGCAGCGGAGTGACAGAGATGCATTCTTTGCAAAGTTTAGAAGGTGGTGGAAGGGTGTAAATCTTTTTCATAAGGCATATGTTCTAATTCCAATTCCTGAGGAGTAAGACTACTCATTAGCATTTAAATTTTGTTTATTACCAATTATCAATGTTGAAAGTTCTGTTTGTGGGTTTTTTTTTTCAATTACCAATGTTGAAAGTTCTGTTTGGCCATTTCTGATTTCTGTTGTGAACAAAAGCTAAACTTAAAATTCCACAGGACCAGTTAAGGAGTGCCATTGAGACACATACTTAGCTACTTGCTATTTATCAAGTATAAAAAAAGCATTTGGTTCTGGGAATAGGCTATATAAGGTTTGTTGGTAGTATCAACTTACACTGATTCATTTATTAATCTGAAATTTCAGCTTTTATTCTTGGCACTAATATTGTTTGAGCTAGCTGCATATGGTCTCATGAAATTTCAGCTTTCTGTTTTTTTTTTGTCATTTTCTTTAAAATATTTACAAGTTGCAAGAGATACTTGGGGATGAGAATAAATCAACAACCATTATATGTTTTATTTTGGTAGAAGCAGATGCAGGCTTTTTGGATGTGTAATATATGCAAAACTGCTATACTTATCATCTTTTAGTTTCCTATCATAGGTACTCTCTACCAAACTTTAGTTTTATGCAAACCTAAGTTATTTCTGTATGAATTAACAATACTGTCTATCAAACTTTGGTTTTGTATTGCTACTAATATTATATGTGAAAAGTATTTTAATATCTATGTTATCAATATATGCGTGTTGATATGTACTAAAACGAGAAAACCCGTGCGAAACCCGTGCGAACGCACGGGTCACATACTAGTTTAATAAATAATTTATTACGTACATTAGCTTTTTCTTTTAGAAAAAATTAATTTCTTTTATTTTTTAAATTTAATTCTTCATAATTTATTTTATTATTAATGTTAGTTTTTTATTTGATTTTAATAAATGATAATATATTATCATTAATTAAAGACATATTATCATTAATTAATATGCTTTTCTTCGAGGGGCAACTAGAGTAACTCGCCGGATCTTCGCGCTCCTTCGAGGGGCTGTTGGGGGGCACCTTCCATGGCGCATCCGGTGGCGGCTCCGGCTTCAACTTCGGCGACGACGGCTCCGACGTCGCTGTGGACGACCCCGACGGCGGCTCCGGCTTTGGTACCCACAGTCCCTCCTTTTTTCTGATTCCGCTGCTTTGGTTTTTTGTTGGTCGTGGAAACTGTAAGGGGAGTTTTTGGAGAGGCTTTTCTTTCTGTGTTCCATTTTTTTGGTGGCATGTCTGAAACCTCTCCTTCTCTCCTTTGGTTTTCCACACCTCTTAGTCCTCCTTCCTCTAGGGAATGTTTTCCTTTATCTGGTCTTTTTTCTTGGTTTGGTAGAACAAATCTTCGTCCAGATCTACAACTTTTGAAGAAAATTCTTAAAAAATCCTCTTAAAAGTTGATCAGAGGTTGGGCTTATAGTTTTCTCTTCTCTGTTGTATCTTTGGCGGAGATTTGTTAGGGGTTTAGTTTGATATTTTATTTCTTCAGCCTGTGTGCCTAGTAGTGTGTTGTTGTTATCTTTTTTGGCTTGGAGGTTGCGGGAGAATCTTCTTTTCTGCTGATTGTGGGGAATGTTTTCTCCCTTTCAATAGGAAAGAGGTATTCTCTTTTGGTTTGCTGGTATCTTCAGATCTACTCTTGGGGCAAAGATTGAAGAAGGAAACGAGCAAGAAGATGGTTCTCTCATAGAGAGATAAGAGGTGTGTTGCCTCTTTGTGATATCTTCCAAGTTTTCTTGGTTCTTCTGTATTTTAGTGGATCTGAAGGTTGTATAGGAGATCCAATTTTATCTACTTTCTACTTAGGTGTGTTGCCTAGGTTTGCTTTTCTTCTCTTATACTATGATGTATTCTGATCTGTGGAGCGTAAGGCCTTGTGTTCATTGATAGATATGAGCCTTGCTTGGTCTCCCCTGTTGTATGGCCTTGTGCCATTATGTTCAATGAAGGATTTTCATTTCTGACCAAAAAAATCACAAATAAATTTATAAAAATATTTCGGCCAAAAAGATTATTTATAAAAAAATATCTTAAATTGTACAAATATAAAAAATTACTTATAGCGATTAACTTTTTCTTTAGGAGATAAAAAATTTAGATGAGTTGGATCTTAAAAATTATTAAGGTCAGAATATGCTTTTAGGTTCTATAAACAATTATAGAAATACTTGAACTTAACAATAAACAAAACCCTCACATCAATAATAAAAATAGATGATACAATTTTTTGAGTTATAAGTTAATTCGTTATCAGATCAACATTAATTTATTATAGTGACTAACTTTAATAAAAAAAATGTCTATATATATGAAAATTAATAAGCCTTATTATCATTTAATGGTGTTTTCTATTCAATTAAAATTTTTAAATTATTAATTTAATTAAAACTTTGAAAAAAAAACTAAAATTGACTACAAAATAAATTATGAGTGATCGAGTTACGAATAAAAATTGAGAAGAGAGTAAAATCCAGAAAAAGTTAATACGATGGAAATATCTTTAAAAAAAAAATGACATTTTTAATGTGCCATTTGAAGTTTGAAAAGTATTGACAAAAACAGTTTTAAATAGTGTTGGAAACTTGGACGACAGGATGTATTTCAAAATTGATCATAATTTTATTAGAGTACCAATTATCTACAGTTTTAAACGGTTAGCTCTAATAAATACGACTTGATCATAATTTTATTATCTACTTATTATATGTGAGTGGATCTAATTAAATTTTATTAATTACTCACTAAGTTTGATTTATGGTCTTCCACAATTTAGATAACTATTTACATCTATCTTCCTTAAATTTTCTCTATAGGTATCTTCTTAAATAAACGATCCAAAAATTCTTCCCTAATAAATCTTGTCTCAAGGAGCTTCTTGACATTTGTAACTAAAAATAAAAAATTTTCTTTCTCCTTATGTCAACTGATGACTTATTATATGAAAGAGAAATGATTTATCTCAATTATTCAAGTTAGAGAAAATAACATAAGCCATATGAATTGAATCACATTTTCAGGATAAAAAATGAAACAAATGTGAATGTTTGAGGACCAAAATGAAATAAAAAATAATTTTCAGACCAAAGTGAAACTTATCCGATAGTTTGAGGACCAAAATTTGGTTTTGTTTTTACTGAGCCACATGATTGGGACGTGATATATCTCTTACAAATTGACGGAACAAAACCACAGGTACTTAAATTTCTAACCGTGCAAACCATAGGTACTTAAAATGAAACTTTTTGGACCACACAATACCAAAGTGAGAGTGAGTTAAATCACATGTACGTTTGTTGTAATTTACCTTTACCTATAAAACCTACTACTACTACTACTATATATCTTGATAATTAAGAATTAGAAAATAAACATAAAAAATAAATATGATTTTTAAAATTTGATTTTTCCCCTGTCAGAGTGTGACTCCAATCCATTCAATAATGTCTCCAAAATGATATGAAATTATAAATAGATGAGCCTTCATAAGAAGTTGATGACCATAGCAATCCATAACACAAAGAGCAACAACACCATGAGAGTTGAATGAACAACTTGTAGGCTTCTTCTTCCTTTGCCTTGTGTTCTTCTTCACTGATGAGAGCAATGCAATAAAGCCAACCCATTATTCAGTGCCATTCAATAGAACCCTTTTTCCTTCTACTTTTCTCTTTGGTGCAGGTTCTTCTGCTTATCAGGTTCTTCTAATTATTATTTATCTATGTGATGCATGTGATTTTAATTAATCTTATCATCTCATATTTTATAATATTTTAGATAGATGTTATATATAGTTGGATAATATCATGTTTGTATATCATGACTAAAATGGTGTGATTTGATGAAATAATATTAGTTATGTAGTCTGAAATATAAATTTTTGTAATGATTTACCATCTAATTCTAACATTTGGCATTTTTTCTTAAACAATAGAAACATTTTCCCTTCTTCCTTTCTCTTTTGTGCAGGTTCTGCTGCTTATCATGTTAAACTATTCTAATTAATTATTAATTATGTATAACCATCATATCAATGCAATATTAATTTTTGAGAGTAAACTAATAATTCAACCCTTGAAAGATTACTAAGTTGACAACTTAGTCTGTGAAAGATTAAATACACAATTTAATTCCTGAAAGATTAAAACAACATACTTATTAGTCCTTTTCATAGACTAAAAAGTATTGTTTTAATATTTTTAAGGACTAAATAGTATACCACTTTAATCTTTCAAGGATTAAACTGTGTATTTCAATCTTTCAGGGACTAAGTTGTCAAGTCATTAATCTTTTAAGGAGGACTGAATTGTTAATTTACTCTTACTTTAATGCATTGATTAATAATTAATGTATAATCACCCCATGCAAAATTCAATGCTTATCAGGTTAAATTATATTCTAAATAATTGTTTGTTTTTTTAGATATTCTCATATATATACACACATAGGGCTGTTCAAATCCAATCCAATCCAAACTCAACCGATCAATCCAATCCAAACCGATCAAAATCGACCAAAACTAATCATCTAATTGGTTGAATTGGATTGAAAATGATGAAAACCGATTAGTTCGGTTCGGATGGTTTTGAAAACCAAAAACCGACCGAACCAAACCGAACTATATTAATAATTTAATTAAATATTATTTATATTATATTAAATAAAAAACATCCCTATCTCTAAACTTAATTTCTTCATTTTTTATTTTCCCTTATTTAGTCGTCCCTCACACTCAAATTTAGTCACTTTTTATTTCACAATTCATAATTTTACACTTCATCCTTCCTTCATTACTTCATCTTCAATCTTTATCCTTCATCACAATTTACAGTTTCTAATCTTTTCTTATATTTTCTAGATTTTTATATATTTTGTATTTTTTAGATTTTTAACTTAATGAATATATAGAAAACCGATTAACCGATCCAATTCAAACCGATTAAAGTCGGTTTGGATTGGTTCGGTTGACCTAAAATGACTGGATTGATTGGATGGCTTTAGTTGTCATCCAATTTGTTCGGTTCGGTTGAAAAAAAATGTCAAAACCGATCCAAACCGAAGTTTGAACACCCCTGTAACACACATAACAGTTTATAAATTCTTTCTTGATGATGTTGGCCAAAAAAAATTCTTTCTTGATGATTTTAATGTATGTATGTTGTAAATTTAATATTATGCAGTCAGAGGGAGCAGCCAAAATAGATGGAAGAGGACCAAGTATATGGGACACCTTCACTAAACAACACCCAGGTCCATTGCATAATCACCACATGGAAAAAATGCATTAATTATTAATTAATTAATTAATTTATTCTTATATTTTTCATATCTGATTTTGGTTGAAAAGTAGTGATGTATGTTAACAATAAAGTCTAAATTTTTTGGTGTGGAATAAGCAGAAAAGATTTCAGATCCAAGCAATGGTGATGTTGCAGATGATTTCTATCATCATTACAAGGTGCTCACATGATGAAAGATCATTCATTAAGCCTTACTTTGTTAAATGGTTTTACTTTCATTAGTTAATAAAACGCATTATATATAAGTATATATTACAAATTCTTGCCAATTTGAATTGCAGAGTGATATACAACTTTTAAAAAAGATTGGGTTGAACTCCTTAAGATTTTCCATCTCATGGTCAAGAATATTTCCGGGTAAGAAAATTAATATTTATCTTGATATTTTGAAAATGGGTGGCAATTAATTATATTAATGACTTAATTTCATCTTGAAAGCCATTCTATAAAATAGGTTTTTTTTTTTTTTTCCAGATGGCAGGGGAAAAGTCAATGAATTGGGTGTCAAGCTCTATAACAATGTCATAGATGAACTGATCTCAAATGGTTATCTCCTACAATTACTATTAGCTTGTTTATCAAATTAAAGCTAGAATTATACGTATCAAAATTAATCTCTGATATTCAGTTACTAATTTACTTATAGATGTGATGCTAGTAATCTCAAATTGATGATTTTAAGTAATAATTTAATTGTTATGAAAGAAAGCACAATTTGTTTCTCTTTCACTCTTGCTTTTGAGAAGTTTAATACAAAAAGTTGACTTTGGTCTTTGGATGCATTTAGTTTGCTACTCAAGCATTTTCAAGTTTCTTACTTTATTTATAATTTGCAAGAAATATTTGGTTTTATTATTTTGAAAATATTTTTTTTTAAATTGCGCTATATATAATTATATAGCAATATTAAAAACTGTTTTGAAGCTTTAGTAACAGTCCATAAAAAAATCTGGCCAAAAAAAAAACAGTCCATAAAATTATTAGCTTTAATCAATTTTTTATTCAATAATCTTAATGCTACTTTTAAGGTTTAAGGTTGTTTGAGCCAACCCACAAAAACCAACTGAATTTGCTGGTTTAACTTGGTTTGAGCTTAAAAATTTAAACTCACTATGATTTGAGTTGTTTTGTGGGTTCAAAATTTCAAATCCATCCAACTTAACCAATCTACCAGACTGTAAAAGCAAAAAACAATCCCATTTCTCATTGGCTAAAATTATGTTTTAGTCCCTTACATTTTATTATCTTCTCAATTTGATCCCTCATAATTTTTCTATGAGGGATTAAATTGAGAAAGAAAATCTATGAGACACTAAATTAAAAAGAAAAATAAATATGTGAGAGACCAAAAATTTTGTGTGGGTTGCTTGCCAGTTCGAACCAACTTACACAACTATTGATTAGTTTGGGTTAATTTAAGTTAACTCAATTATTTTTTCTAGTCTAAACTCTAAACTAATTCAACTCACTAACTAAAATAGTGGACCTGAACCAACATACGTTAAATTTAACCCAAACCAACATGCTTTAAACCTTTCTTTTAGCAGTGAATTTTTTTTTTCATACAAAAATAATTCACTTCTATTCTTTCAATAAAGAAAATTTTATTTTCTATTGCTTTTTCATAAAAAAAAATAATTGACTTTGATAATTTGGATATTCATCACTTTTTTACACACCCAAAAAACAAAAAAACTTATGTTTAAGAATTTATTGTGGATTGAACAGGATTAACACCTTTTGTAACACTATTTCATTGGGATGTTCCACAAGTTCTTGAAGATAAATATGGAGGATTCAGAAGTCGACAAATAGTGTAAGTAGCACTATATATACATATACCATTAACTTCTTAACATTTTTTCCTTAAGTTAATTTCATAAGATTTAGTGTTCTCTAATGATGATGGTACAATTTTGAGACACACTTTTTCTAAATTAGGATTAGAGTCTGATCTAATTATTTGTAAGGCCATTGAAAAACAATTACATTAATCTGCATGCTTTTTTTTTTTACAATTTTAATTGTGATTTAGGGATGATTTTCGTGAGTATGCTGATTTTTGCTTCAAAGAATTTGGTGATCGAGTTAAGTATTGGACAACTATAAATGAACCCTATTCTTTTACCACCACTGGCTATAATTCTGGTTCATTTGCACCGGGAAGATGTTCTAATTATGTCGGAAATTGCACCGCCGGCGACTCCGCCACCGAGCTCTACATTTTTAGCCACCATTTACTTCTTTCTCATGCTGCAGCTGTTAAATTATACAAGACCAAATATCAGGTTATTTTTAATATATATGCATATGTATGATCATTCATTCCTATAATATTTTGAGTGTCATCATGAAAAAGTTTTAAGTATATATATATATATATTCATAGGTTAAAGGGTCATTTTAGTTCTAAATATAATGTATGTCTTAGTGTTTTTTTTTCCTTTATGTTTCAAAAGATTCACATTGATTTTAAATATTGACAAAATATTTCATTTTGGTCCCAAACTATTGAATATGATCATATTTCCCTCATTTTAAGTTTAAATGTGATGAATCCAAAGATACTTGTGGCTTTTGAAGAGTACTTTCTCTATCCAATTGGGACGATCAACAAATGAGGTCAAATTGAATTTCGAAAGTATGCTGCTTGTTTACGGTCAAACAAGTGAGATTGGTTATATTTCTTTCGTTTTAATTTTGAATGTGGTGAATTCAGAGTTACGAATTACTCTTAACAAGACTTTTTTTTTTGCCCAATTGGGAGTTTTTTTTTTGGCCAGTTGGGAGTTGGGACCGTCAATAAATGAGATCAATTCAGGCTCCTGTGGGATTGAGACCAGAAAGTAAAAAACAAAAAAATATGAAAAATTGGTTGTAGTCTCACTTTCGAGCCCTTGACTTTTTATTCTCAAATAATAACTTATCAAATGCAAAAATTCTCTAAAACAATTAATAAGAATACTTTGAAAAAATGTTCTTTGTTTTTACATCATTGATGATTTATCAAGAAAATACAATTTCAAAACATAATGTCATGATTCTTAAAATTAAAAAGTAGTCTAAAAAATTCATTACTCAAAATATAACTATAATTGTTAAAATAAAACTTAATTAGTTAGGTTTGACAAAGAGAATAAAATTAAATGAAAGATGGAAAGAGTTTGTTGAACAAAATTTAATTAGTTAAATTTAATGAGAGTAAATTAGTCATTATAGGTAGACCAAAATAATTCCATCCCATGGGATTAGACTAATCCAACCCCCTAGAGTGGGATTAAAAAATAGCTATTTTAGGAAATTATACTACTCCTAGGAATACAATATTCCTGGGACTAATTTTTTAATCCGCGTACCAAACGCAGGATTAGTCTATGCCAGAGCTCCTAATCCCGGGATTATTTTTCTAATCCGTGTACCAAACGCCCCATAAATGTTTATTTTAACCTTGTTTTGATATCAAAGAGGGGTATTGAACATATTTTAGGTATAAGAAGATTAGGGAACTTAAAAACTTGTGAAACAAAACATTAGCCCTTTAAGAACCTCCACATTATGTACTATCTAGAATTTTTCCACTTCCTATAGAAACGAATTCAACTAAATTGTGCACATAATTTACAGCCAGGCAACATGGTGAACCGAAAATTTAATTTCCAAGACATATAACTATATATATTATAATATTTTTCAGTATGATATACAAACATATAAAAAAAAAACTGTGGAATAAGTTAAGGAGAATCCAATATATAAGCGTGACATAAAGGTTAAAAAAGAATTGCTACCAAAACAGCAGCACTCATAACAGGTTTTTCAGTATAGGGAAAGAAATGAAACATGAGACATAAAAATCAGCATAATGTATTATCTAAAGTTCAGAAAAGAGAACAAAGAAAAAAAATCTGCATAATCAAGAGTCAAGACCTGATAAAACCGAATTATTGCACTGTCCGCAAAATTTTTACTTACAAATCCGGCATTTTGAGCACCATTATTTATGTCCCTAAAGAATAAATGTCAACTTGAAGGCAATAAGGCCTATAAAAAACAAATTACTAAAAAAACTACTTTCTAGCTAAGAGGAGATATATACTTGGCTGAGGCATTTTGAACTCATCATATGGACAATTAGGAAAGGTAATCCTAAGACTAAGAGTTCAGCTACTGCTTCACAGATCAGGTCAATTCAAAATAAGCAAAACTCAAAAAGAAAAGGTTAAAGGGTCATTTTGGTCCTAATGTATGCCCTAATGTTCATTTTGGTCCTAAATGTTTCAAAATGGTCTTAAATGTTTGCAAAATGTTTCATTTTGGTCCCAACTATTGAATATGGCTTGTTTCAAGTTCAAACGTGACGAGTTTAGAGCTGCGTATTGTTCTCAAAGTGTACTTTCTCTATCCAGTTGGGGCCGTCAACAAACGAGGTCAAATCGGTCCTAAAAGTAGACCTCTCGTTTCATAGTCAAACAAGCAAAGTTGATCATATCTCTCTCGTTTCAAATTCAAATGGGACAAATTTAGAGCTACGAGTTACTCTTAATAAGTCCTTTGAATTTGAAATGAGAGACAAGAGAAATATGACCAAAATGAAACATTTTATCAATATTTAGGACCAAAATGAATTATTTTGCCAACATTTAGGACCAATTTGAACTTTTTGAAACATAATGGACCAAAATGAACATTAAGGCATACATTTAGGACCAAAATGACCCTTTTACGAAAGGAAGATAACTATTCCCTAAATTTGTGTGCAATGATGGGACGAACATCATCCACGTCAACAAGTGTCTCAAGAAAGGGGAGTAAGGAGATTAGAGAATTGTCAAAAGGATCGTTGTACCAACTTTTGATCGGAATCCCATTGTCTGGTTGCAATTTGAACACCTAAAAAGCATAAAACACAGTTTCAGTATAATGGATGATTTATGGTCTATATACTTCACAATAGTTGTCTTGGAGAAACAATAGAGGCAACAATATAATGATATGAAGTATATTTAAGAAGAAGAAGAAGAAGAAAAATACCTGAGGAGTATTGTCGATTATGAATACTTTTGCCAGGTCAATTCCGAGAATTGTTAAGTCTTTGGTAAAACTACCATCCAGCATGATGCACGAGTCTCGGTATATTTGTCTAGAGAAAAATTTTCTGTCAGCATCGAGAATATCCAGCAGCTTTTCAGCATAACCTCTCTGACTAGCTGTGAAAATGATGACTTCAAACATCTCTGAAACTCTATTCAAAAATGACTCAAGGTAGGGCCTTTTTCGTACATATACAGTACGGTCCTTATTGTGATAGAAGGACTGGAATGTAAAGTCAGCACCCTGACATGGCGCCATTGTAGAATGGACCAGTGTTTCTATAAAAGTGAATCAACAAAATATATACTTCATTAGCAAGTTGTTTAAAAACAAAAAACAAAATCAAACATAATATGAACTTACTCATGCCATTGAACAATAACAAAGATTTGTATCTAAGATTCTACACCCATTCTAATGTTAGATAGCAAAATCTATTGGTAACTTTCAAAAGAATCATTATTGAGCTTTCTGGTAATGAAGCTATAAATCACAGACTAAAAAAGACAGCATAACAATTGTAGTAAAATTCCCCCATGTATAGCATGAATTTGAACTAAAAAGAAGGCAATGGATTAGATTCATCTATAAATCCAAAACATGGAAGTATATCTACCGTCCAAATCAAGAACGAGGGTAATACTCTTCCTTTTGCTTGTTTCCTTGCTTACTAGTGCAGGCAACGGATTAGATTCATCTGATAGCTCCAGAAAATTTCTAACGAACGACTCTGGATCAAAATAATCTACTTCACCAGAACCAATTAGACTGCAGCTGGTATCAAATTCTTGAACACATGGCATGGTCTGTTGGCACGTGAAATGAAACCATGGATTACCATACATCTGCTGAGACTCTTCACAAGAAACCCCATGATGGGAATATGTTGCCTCTATTGTTTCTTCAAGTGAGGGAAACGACATAAACCCCTCATTGACATTGCAGATCAAATTTGTCCCAGAAAATTCATGATCAGAAAAGATATTGCAATGGACATTATTGTCAAATGCTCTTATGCTGTCAGCAGGAATTTCAGTGAAAAACAACTCATTTAGACAGGAGTCTAAGGCATATAAGACATGAGAAGTTTGGTTACCAGAGGAGCTATTGTCATCCACTTGAGGTGCCAAAGAGGATTGCTCTCTAACTACTGCAACATGAGACCAAAGTAGGATTTAAGTGAACATTGAAATTAATACCCAAAAAAAAAATACAAAGGATTGCAAACATAGCATGAAAGCCATTAAGGACATGAAGGGAATAAGCTAATATAGCCCCAAATTATAAAAATTAGATGCCAAGTTCAGTCGAATCCAATAAATAGATTAAAAGCTACATTTCTAAAGTCCCCCTGATCCTGAATATTTGAAAAAGCTTACTCCAAAATATTTTGACTCAAATTATTTTTTTATTTTTCTTAGCCAATGTATAGTTCCTTCTTTCATAACGGCTCTGGGATTTTTTTCATTGTCTACGTCTTGTTATTTTTATAGAATTTAAGGTCAGTACCTGCATCAAATGAGTAGCAGTGGACTTCATTGGATGCAATTGAAGGAGAAAAACTAGTCCCAAAACATGAGGAAAGATCCGAGGGTAAGGAATCCTGCCACAAACAAACCTTCAAATACAGAACATAAATATTTTATACAAAAACTCATGATACAAGTAACAGTCAAATTACATTGTCAGAAAAAGCAGGTTATATAGTGAGAAACCAGATTAAGCAAAGCAAAATCTTCCCAGGAAAACAATTTTCACGCGCATAAATCACAGCTAAAAATCATCCCAAGCATATAAATTATGAATATTAGAGCATAACTCATCATTGACCCTTCACCATTTTGCACTTAAATGGTCAATTCAATGCTATATTGATTGTGAGTTTGTGACGAAGCTTGGAGCAATTATTCATTCATAACTCATTAATGTCCTCAACTAAAACCATTTCAAAATCCCTAGCACAGGCATGAAGAAGAGCTTTACCGATTTTAAAATTGAGCCTAAATCTTCATCATATAACAGACTGGTCTGCGCCATCGTTACATCTTCAGTATATGAAATTTGGTTTTTATCAGCCTCATGGTCCTTGGAACATACTACATCTTTAAAACCTGCATCGAAGATGTCCAACAGACATGAAAATCTTGAAAGATTCCAAGAAGCAACTGTATTAATCCATTAATGAATGTTCTTCTTGTTATGCTTGTAATCTGTAGACATAAGGTATGAAAGCTCACCAATTTGGGATGTTAGAGTTGACGTATCTAAATCTGCCAGTTCACAAGCTATCGATGTTGATTTTTTATCAGCCTCATGCTCCATGGAACATACTGCATCTTTAAAACCTGCAACGAAGGTGTCCAACGAAGATGAAAATCTTGAAGGATTCCAAGAAGCAACTGCATTAATCCTATAATGATTTTTTTTTTCTTTTGGTTATCCTTGTACTCTGTAGACTAAAGTATGAAAGCTCACCAAGTTGGATCGTTTTGGTTGACGTATTTAAAACTTCCAGTTCACAAGCTATTAATCTTGAATTTTTATCAGTCTCATGTTCCTTGGAACATACTACATCTTTAAAACCTGCAACAATGATGTCCAACAGAGATGAAAATCTTGAAAGATTCCAGGAAGCAACTATATCAATCCTATAATGAATTTTATTCTTGATATCCTTGTAATTTGTAGACATAAGGTATGAAAGCTCACCAAGTTGGAACGTTTGGGTTGACGTATCTAAATCTGCCGGTTCACAAGCTAGTTGGACCATGGAATATACCTCATATGACTTCCTCTCAGATACATAGGGACAACTTCTATCTCTTCTGCAGTTCATGGTTGACTTAACCTTCATTTTCAAGACTGGAATCCAACCTGGGTTCTGAAAATGTTAGAATTCAAAATAAACTTGAAAGAAGCTTCTGCTTTTTTTTTTTGGGTAGAAAGAAGCTTCTGCTTTTGTATTTGAATTCATGGAACAAACAGTAAAGAATAAAACTTAAAAACAGATAAAGAGAGGCCATACAAAAGAGATGGCTAACATGGTATGCTAACTATAGAACACATACAAAATATATTAACCTGAATTAATATTTATTCCTTTATATTTGGATATACATCTTACCATATAAAAAACAAGGAACTATTCTGATAAAAATCACACAAGACTGTTTTATCTAACGAGGCAATATAATCTCCAGTCCTTTGATTTTCTTATAGTAAACTCTGAAAACAGAATGATAACTAAAACATTAAATCTATTTGTTCAAACCTTTGCCATGGGAGCACTTCTCCCAAGAAGACGTTAATGTGATTGCTATATAATTACTCAAATTTTCCTACCTTTTTAATTATTTTTTGCAACAAATTTTAAATAAGACTAAAATAAGATAAAATGTTTGGTACAAAAGTATATCATACCAATCCCTCCAAACAGAGAATGAATAAAGTAATGATGACCGAGATTTAGTTAACTCCATAATATCTCAGGAAGAAGCCTATCCATGGAAAGATATTCTATTTCTATTATTATACATTTATACTATATAAGCTCAAACATCACAACCGAGGTAATAATGGTTAACTTTGGCGGCTGAGTCAATCTAGTTTGACTATTCGACCAAAGAAATTTTTTTCACAAACAACCGAAGAAAAAGTTGAACAGTTCGAGTGAGTATTGAATATTGATAGTTTCTGGGGACACGAGTTGTGCACACCAATCCAAAAAATTCTGATGCCTAAGCACGAATCATACTCATTTAGATAAGAAATTTAACTCATGATGGAGAACATAATTTAACCAAAAAGAAAAAAAGCTAGAAAACTCAAATTGATGCTTTTTTTTTAAATAAAAAATCGATTTTTTTAATTCTTGAAATCGTAGACTCGTAGACCTTTCTTTTTCTGTATTTCGTAGCAATTTCTTGCTCTCCATCATAAACCCAAGATATGAACAAGTCACAAAACCCCTCAGAGTATTACTTTTATCATAAATAACAAAACATCATTCAACTCGACGAGCAAAAAGCAAACAACAAACATCAAACTCCGTAAAATCTTTATCTCCCAACTGACCCGACTCCCAATTAACCAGAATTCAAAACAAAAACGAAAACTTACCATAAAGGAAACAGAAATAAAATTAAAAGCAAAAAGAAACCAAAACACGTGAGAGAAATGAACGGATAGAACTTCCATAACAAGGAATAATGTTTCCAGGAACCTCAAGTATCGGAAACTTCAATAAAGAAGAAGATCCCAATTACCAAAACCCTAAAAGGAAGCAAAAACCCGATTAGGGAAACAGTTATTATTCAAATTCAAAATAACGAATTCAAAAGAATTCGCACATACCAATTCAAATAGCTACGAAGGAACCTTACCTTACGATATGATCATTCTGAGTTTCTCCATATTGCCTTCCAAATTCAATTCTTCTCTCTCTCTCTCTCTTCTCTCTCTGTGTTGTTTCGCTGAAAGCCAGAGAGCCAAAGAAGAGAAGAAAGAAGAGGGTCAAACAGTGAGTGTGAATTGAATATATATATATATATATATTAGAAATAAACATGTGGAACTTATAGACGAAACAGGAAGTATTAGATGAGATTTAAGAAAATGAAAATTTATTATTTAATCTTTTAATTTTCACACTTCTAATAATTTAGTCTTTGAATAATAGAAATATACTGTTTAGTCACCAAATAACTAAAAATGTCATGTTAAATATATTTCCGTGTCTCGTTAAGACACTAAAAACCCATAATATATTTATATATATACAAATTACGAAGGAAGTTCGTAAAGAAACAAAGGAAGTTTCAATTTTCAACAGTGGAAGTAGACTTAGCTCGGAGATGAAGATCAGTGGACGGCTAACATTCATGCCTGATTTGGAGATCTAACGGTTTAAAAGATGACACGTAGATGATCGGAATTACACCTCAGCATAGTCCCGTGTTTGTGGACGCACAGTGGCCGAGAACAAATTTTTGAAAAAAAAAAGATATAATAATTTCTTACATAAAAAAAATTGAAAACCTGGGATTCGAAATTTCAATATGATTTTTTCACCATTTTTTTTTGTCTGACTGATTTTCTCACCATTGATCCAAAAATTGAAAATAACAAACAAAGGTCACGATGTTTAAAAATTGGATAAATCATACTTTAATATTTTGTAATTTGACTATATTTCACTTGTACCTTGCAGTTTAGAAAGTGATATTTTGATATCTTGTAGTTAATGTTTTAGTACCTTGAACTTTATTTCCCTTAGAAAACTAAGAGAACTTGACACTTTTGAGTTTTGAGGCGATTTTATAATTTTAATCAACTTTGATAAATTTAATGTACAAAAAAGAGACTAAAATTACTAAAACACCCACAAATGTTTAAATCTCTTCGAAACATTCCTTAAAAATACAAAATTCTAGAAATATAATTTCTTGACAAAATTTATGTCGTTGGAGTCCTTGCGATAAGTAGGTTTTTGAAAACTTTATCTCTGTCAATTAGTATTTCTTACTCGAAAGTGTTATAACAGTGTCAGAATAATAAGTCTTGTGAAAATAACTCTATTTGCTCTCAAATTTCTACCACATATGTAAATCTCAAATATAACAATAAAAATTTTATACTATCGGGATTGCTCATTAAAATTTTAAATTACATATCCAGATCCTACTTATCACAATGAATCCAACAAAATAAATTTTGTGAAGAAATCATATTTCTAGAATTTTGTATTTTAAGGACTGTCTTGATGATATTTAAATATTTTTGGGTCTTTCAGTAATTTTAGCCTCTTTCGCCTACATTAAAATTGTCTTTTATCCCCTCAAAGTTAGTTAAAATTATGAAATAGCCTCAAAAGTGTCAAGTTCCGTTAATTTTCTAACGAAATTAAAGTTTAGGGTAAATTACAAAATAGGGTCCTGTGGTTTGGCCCCGTTTCAGATAGGGTACATGTGGTTTGAAAAGTTTCAAATTGGGGCCTGAGGTTTACGCCGTTTGCAAAATAGGGTCTAGGTGGTTTTAGCTGTTAAAAATAATGGTACACGTGATTATCACGTGCACCCTAACCTGACTACATATGATGATAAGATAAGCAAACTTAAGCCATTATTACATAAACATAGGCCTGATTACAACAAACAAACTATGAGATTTAAAAAAAAAGAAGAAGAAAACACTGTTTTCTGTTTACATTTGACTCAAAAGAAGAAATTAAAACACAAGCATGGATGATAAATTAAACCAGGAGATCAGTAATATCCTGCAGCAGCTCCACCAAACCCTCCCATGTATTCCCCATTCCAATTATATAATTCATCAGGCAAAGGAGGCAGCCCCGGAGACTCCGGCACCGGCGCTGGCATCATGGCGTAATTTCCGTCCAGCATGCTCTGAATCTGATTCTGATACACATACGGATTCAGAGACGTCTGAGTATCATCATCCATCACCGCCGGCATCAGTGGCTCCGGCATCATCATCAGAGATTGATCAATCTGTGGGGCATAGTTATCATCATAATAGTTATTAGCGTTGTCATGAGTAGTAATATTGGAAGCATCATCCTGAACCTGATTATTCTGATATTGCTGGGAAGGCATAAGAGTGAGAGTAGCGAGTTGACGATGCATTTGTTCAAGACTCGTTTTGAACCACTCTTGCTGATTCTTATCGAATCTATGATAAGGAGCAGCCCACCACATTTTTGACTGCATTTGCATCTCCTTCCTTTGTTTTCTCAGCTCTAATCTTCGCTTCTTCTCTGTTTCCACCTCTCCCATCACGCGCCCAAGCTCTCCCTCCAGCTTACGCACTCTCCTGGCCTCCTTGTCCGCCGCCGCAGCCGCCAGCGTCACCGGGTTCTGGCTGGTTGAACCATAATCGGAGCCGGCGATGTACCGGTCGATGATGGTGTCGGCATCGGGGCTGCCATAGGAGAACAGAGTAATTAATCAAGTAAGGAGAACAGAGTAATTAATAAAGTGACGGATCGATAATTTCACTTGTTTCTACATTGGAAGCTATAATAGAAGAAAGCAAGGCAGGCAAGCGTCCAAATCTTCAAGAACACAACCAAAATGCAAGAAGATTATGATAATAGTAATACTAACAATGACGAGGAAGAAGATTAATTACTGAAATTTGAATTGAATTAACCAGTGAGCTCTTCCTCCTTGTGAGTGGCAATGACAACATCAGAGGTAGGGTAAGCGACGCAGGTGAGGACGAATCCGCCTTCGATTTGGTCGTCATCGAGGAAGCTGCCATCGGACTGGTCGACAAGGCCTTTGACGACTTTTCCGGCACAGGAGGAGCAAGATCCAGCCCTACACGAGTAAGGAAGCTCGATCCCCTCCTCCTCTGCTTGGTCCAGGATGTACGAACACCACCGGACCCTCGGGAGTGAGAAGCTCCACCTTGTAGGCGGCCATGGCGGTGAGGTTAGGGTTTGAGCAAATTAGGATTTGAGGAAAAAAAAAGTCAGGTTAGGGTGCACGTGCACCGTTATTTTTAACAGCCAAAACCACCTAGACCCCATTTTGCAAACGGCGTAAACCTCAGGCCCCAATTTGAAACTTTTCAAACCACATGTACCCTATCTGAAACGGGGCCAAACCACAGGACCCTATTTTGTAATTTACCCTAAAGTTTATGATACCAAAGCGTTAACGGAGAATACCATAAGATACCAGAATGTCACTTTTTAAAGAACAAGATATTAAAGTGAAATATGACCAAACTAAAGAGACTAAGTATAATTTACCCAAATTTTAAGCATCGTGTCCAAACTATCAGATTAGCCTTTTATGTTTGTTTGTTATTTTCAATTTTTTTTTATTATATCAAATTTGGATCAATGGTGAGAAAATCAGCCATACCAAAAGAAATGGTGAGAAAATTATATTTCAATTTCGAATCTCAAGGATACAATAATTTTCCAATTTTTTATGTGATCAGTACCAACTTTTATTAATTTCTAAATGATCTTTCATGGATAATATGTAAATGTGCCTACCGAAGTGGACACGTTGGACTACTTTTTCATTGACCCGAGTTTAATAAAGTTGTCCTTGAAGATAGCTTGATTTTGCCACTACAATAAATCCAAACACGAACCTGTGAATCAATTTGAACTGATTGATTGAGTTTGAGAAATGTTTTTTAAAAATATAAATTAAATTAGTAAAAAAGTATATATTACTCATAAAAGTTTTAAATTTTTAATGTGAAAAATAATTAAATTAATTGATATATTTTTATAATATAATAATAGAATACCTAACATATTTTTGGGAGCAATAGAATAAGATATTAACTATAAAAATATCATACATTATAAAATTGCTATATGAATAAACCTAGTTAAAACTTTAAGTAACTCGACCCAACCAACCAAACATGATAATTTTAAACTGTTTCAATCAAGTTAAACCTTATTTTGCTCAACCCTAAACCCAACTAAGCTAATTTATTTAAACATGATAATTTTAATCTTTTAAGTTAATTTAAATAAAAGTATTATCAACCCTAAGCATTTTTCAAGTGTACATAAAATTTAAGATTATGCATAACTTATTTTTATAATCTTATTATACTCATATTAGTGTTTTTCTTATATAATAGGGATGCTATGCTTAAAAAGATTAAAGTTCTCATAATTTAACAAATGTTCACTATAATTATTTACCATGTATTTTTTTTTTGTACAATCTGATTTCATATCCTTATTTAATTTACAAAAGACCTATTAAAAATCTATATAATATATTAAAAATAATTCAAGTTTTCATAATTTAGCAAGTGTTAGCTGCATAGTGTCTATGATGCAAAAACATAATATGCCCATTTCTTAGATGAAAATAAATATTTGAAATTTTGAAAATATTATATCCTAAAAAATATAATAAATTGATAATATTTTCTTAAATCATCTATTAAAAACATGAAAATTTAAAATCCCAAAGCTTTCATCTTATTGAAATAAAAAAATCACCCCACATACCACAAAAGACCCATTAGAACAAGTTTTACCAGGAGATTACAATGATTTTTGCTTTACTTGGTTACATTGTGGAGAGGAAAGAAGAAAGGGTTCTGGTTAAGTTAGTCACAAATGTTCCAATAGATCTATCATTTATCTCTCGACATTCCACAAATGGAAACTATTTTTTTATTGGCCAAAGTACATTTTTGATCTCATAACCTTTGCTTAGGTCTCAATTTAATCCCATAACTTTTTGTTGCACTTTTGATCCTATATATTTTGCTCAAATCTCAATTCGATCCCGTGTTACACTATTGGTTAGATTATATAATTGATCTCGTATCTTTTCAAAAGTGTAAGACTAACAATGAAGCTTTTTGTAAAGATATACGACTAAATCTACAACAAAAAAAAAAATACAAGACCATATGAGACCAATTCTATACCCGACCAAAAGTGCAACAAAAAAATTACAAGATCAAATTGAAACTTGAGCAAAAGATATAACATAGTAAATGCTCTATAAATTCTAACTATTATTCCCAGTTTGAAAGTGATCATAATTGTTGATTCATATATACAATGCTGAAAATCATCTCTTTTTTCTCCTATTTTAAAGATTAATGATTAACCCACCATAATTCAGGTATAAGTGTAAATGGCCAACCCAGTTCGAGTCCCCTAGTTATTACCCTATTTGCTTGAGTTGTTAAAAAAACTTAACAGCAGCAATAATCTGCAGATGCAAATGAAACTAAAAAAATTTGCTCATTTCTCCAATCACATAATGAAAACAAAAATAGTACTTTGAGTTGATACTCGATACTTTGTCAGTTTGGATACTAGCAATCTCGAACCTATGCCCATGGGTATACTCGATAATTTGACATTACAGGTCCATGGGTCCAAACATTGTACAGTGCCATCGGAAAATGGTTTCTTGAAGCATAGTGTTATCCACAAAGGACATCCAGTTCTATCTCAGAAAAATCTACTTATGAATACAAGCGTGCAAGAAAAATAATAGATGAGATGATACTAAAATTCACCATGTTAAGCAAGTAAGACTCCTACCTTAATATTAAAATTAATAAACTGTCCCAATAAGCCCCAGTAAGAAAATCTACAAACCTAAGCTCTGGTAATGGAATGCAAGTTATTTCCTGAGGGCTCAAATCTCAAATTTCCCGTATAAAAGGCTCTCAAACAGTTCAAGAAAAAGTAAGTAGAGCATAACCCCATTCTCTTACTGGAGATTGCTGCTCTCACTAAAAGTAAAGTATCATTCACAGGAATTCCCAATTCTGAGCAGAATGCCACCTAATCTCAGTGAATTGCCAATCCAGTTCAACAGCGATGACATTCTACAAACTTCGATAGTCTATCACAGTGACTTCATCTTCTGGAGCATCCAGATCCTGATAACTGCACCACCATGGCAAAAGAAGTAAATATATGTCCGGAGTCAATCACATTCCCAGACAAGCAACAATATGACCATTCTAGACACATTCTGTACTACTTTGATATTCTTCGGAGCTAATTGAATCAACCTTTTATGAATTTATGGTCATTCAATGGAACTGTTTCTTTTGAGTTTCCCGTTCACCATATAAAGAAAGAATAAAATGAACAAAGTAGAAGTTGATGGACCAGCGCAGAGCTGATAAGCGATCTCGGGCCACCAAATATATATATATATATATATAAATATATTTTTCTTTTATATAAAGGCATAAAATATAATTACTATTTGAGAGGATTCAAGTATAAGAAAGGATCAGGTAAGGAGGAGAAAAGAACCATTGCCCATAAGTGAATATCTGAACAAGGGTCCTTAGGAATATTTACCTTCGCATCCGCCGAGGATCTGGTCTAAAAGCTGGGGGAACAGCAATTATAGGTGCTGGTCCACCTCCACCCATGTGAGGACCAGATCTCATCTTCCTTCCAGAGTTATCAAATGAAGATGGTCCTTGCTCTCTTAACATCTGCATTGCAACTTCAGGTGGAGCAGGAACAAAGGGTCCTAAAGGTCTGTAGAGCAACAAATTATGTTAAGCTCTAAATCATGAGAAGTAAATAGAAAGAGCATCAAACTGAAAAGAAAAGAAGAAAAGAAGAGCAACCAACCCTGCCCCAGGTACAGGCATCAACACAGGTGGAGGAGGGGGCATGTCTGAAGCAAATGGAGGTACAGCAGATCCGGCATATGCATCATACATTGCTTCATCATGGTTTCCCATCTCAAGTGCTTTAGACTGCCGAGATGGGGAAGTCTCAGATCTATCTCCATCATTTATTCTGTCAACCCGATCATAGTCTCGTCGATTGCCACGATCATCTCTTAGTCGGCCTTCCAGGCCTAGTCTGCGCTTGAGAGGTTTGTCCCTCTACGAATACACAGTTAAAAATTAGACCATAAAAATAAGGCTTTGCTTTCTGATCAGACATCACTAAGCAGAATTTCATAAATTTCTAAGGGCTTGGTTAAGAGTTTTGAAAAAAGTGAATTGGGCAGTCATCAATGAAATAGGATTACCCAAGGGTCAAATTCCAACTTTAACTCTTTAAATAAAATAAGCAAATAATAAGGGTTTAAAAAAAATCATAAATTAATATAAAACCTTAACCATCCCAAACCCCCCAATATGGGAAATGTGAAAAAAAGGGTATCGGATGATCACCCCCCCATCTAATCCAGTCCCAAACAATCCTTTTTATCAAACTAAGGCTAATATATCAGATTAGACCAAATTTACTGCATTCAGTTGTGAAAACCTCATCAACAATTTTGCTAGTGTCAAAATCAGGGATGAACAAAACTAAAACTTAGACACCTGATATTTTATAGCACAAGCAAATTATTGTATATTATGTGTAATTAGTAGTCTACCTGAGATTGCTGCATGACAGGTGTTCCACCAGGAGCATCTGGATCACTACAAGCATGGGAAAGCCACTATGAGTGATATTCTGCAAAAATTGCAACAACAACAAAACAAAAAAGCTTCAAAGTGTGCTTACTTCATGTAATTTTGAAAATAGAGATCCTCCCGCAGTTTTGAAGTTAATTCCATCACAAGCTCTGGGTGCTTAAGCTTCAGATGTTTGTGCACAAATTCAGCAGCATGAAAAAGCTTTGTGCAACCCTTAGCTCCACAACCATACTTCCATCCATACTTTTCATCCCTAATTTTTCTAACATGTGGATCCAACACTTCACTTGCTGCAGCATCTATCTTGTCCTTAGCAGTCATTATTTCCAAAGGATCCTGACCACCCAACCTTTTCTGCCAAAATGAGTCAAGTTTCTTTTCCCATTCAGATCCAGATTTGCTTGATTCTTCATTTCCTTCTTCTGGTCTCACATGCCTAAAACCCTTAGCTTCATTGGTCTCAATCATGCCATAGTAATCTACACCGTGAATCTGCCAAAGATATGTAAGAAGTGTGTCCAGAAGCTCAACCCCTTCTAATCCCTTGACAGATGTCAGGCCTCGGATAATTATTATGGGACCCACAGATCCACTGTGACCCTTATCATCATTTTTGTTGTGATCACCACTACATAAAATATTATCTTCAATCCCCTTTTCTTTGTCAAGCTTGCGTACAAGGGCCTGAGCATGCTCAATATCTGTTTGTATCCGTCGAGGTTCAGAACTTATTGGATGAGCCTTTGGAGCAGCTGCAAAATCATTTTCCTTATTAGGGCCCCTACCATGCCTTCTTCGTTTACCACCAGCATCTGCTTCCTCCTCTGAATTGGGCTCACTTGCTTGCCCAGATTTGCTGGATGAAGAGGCATTTAAACCAGGATTTCTGAATTCATCATAATACAATGCAAGCCACATTAGAAAATTAGTGAAAGCAAGAGGAGAAAGGGCAGGACACAAAACACAGTGTGTGGTCAAGGACATACATGTCTAGTGTTCCGCTCTGCAAATCAAGCAAAAAATCCTTTGCCAGCCGTCGAGCATTTTCATTCCTCCTAAAAAAATCAACCAGATAGGATTTAACACGTGAAACGAATCTTAGAAAAGTTTTAATCCACCCACCCACTCCTTCCCCCCCCACAAAAAGAAAAAAAAGACATCTTTTCTCTTTCCCCTGTCTTCCTATATAGTAACCATCCAATAACAAATGCCAACATAAGAACCATTGACACGAAAAGGATGCTATACCGAGTTCCTCATTGGATAGTGAGATTGTTAAAGGCTCACCTATCAATCACCACTAGTAAATTTGTTGGATGGTATTTATCCCTCAACCTACATCAGGGAAAAAGGAAATAAGAGAAAGGAATGAGATTATTTGTCAACAGAAGATATCTTGTACATTACACAATAACTAGGAAAAATAAACAACATTGTACCAGTCCTCATCCTTGTGAGCATTAAAATAAGCACGTTTCTGTGTAGTAATGTATTCTGACTTGTACTCTTGATACCTACAAAAACGAAAATGTACATATTAATTGTCATTAAGCATCGAATTAATTCTTTGACAAGCAGACACTAACAAATGTGCATAGGATATTCCAGAACATACCTGCGCTCAGCTTCAGCTGGCAATATATCATCCTCAAGTTCCTGAATGAATTGCTTATAAGACATCAAGCCCTCTCTGAAACAGCTCAAAAATCATCACATTTAAAGATTGACCCAGTAAGATCCAATTGTTACATGAAGTTAAATTTGGACAGCCTAGAATCCATGAACCACAATGACATAACCATCAGTTTTGAAGCCAACCTCCATACACACACACAAAAACAACATATATATATTTAGTTAATCAGGTTAGAAAATTATAACAATAGATGCCACATCAAAATCCCAACGAAAAGAGTGAAAGAATTATATAGAATTCACATATTTCTCATGAAATCAGAATTCGAAGTCCAACAACACATCCTTTTGAGGATAATAATCATCATCTCACTGCGACATAATAGTAAGGACATCAAACAAATTCAACCAAAATTCTTCCTACCTTGAAATCACAAGAAATGAAATAGAGAAAGACTATTTCAGTCATCTTTGGTCTTCTTAAACTTTAAAGTAAGTTAAAATCCATCTACTAAGCCAACAAGGTTCTCCAATGCACTGAAGCTTTACCATGTAACTCCAGACTGCTTACTGCACCCATTAAAAGGGTGTGTGGTTTGGCTCTTATTTTGATGTTCATAAAACAGGCTCTTATTTTTTTTAGATTGATCAAATATTAAGATAACAAATCTATATGATCAACATATTAGGTTTCTTTTCCTTCACTAATTTGGATGATATTAATTGTTAGTGCTTCGGATGACAATGGATAATTTTTGTATACATTAAGGACAAAACTGACAAAGTTAATATATGAAAGCATGTAGTGTATGTTAGATATATGCATGGAAAATAATGGTTATTAATATAACAACAGGNGGGGCAAAAAAAACTGACCTTTGTGTACCACCACTTGGCAAATCTGCATGACCCCGATTTGATTCCAGGTCTGCAAGAATTAAGAACCCAATTTAAACATAAGAACAATAAGTACACTTTATGTTATGACACTTAGAATGAGGCAACAACAACTGTTGTTCAACTAAAGTTGACCATAATTAAATCTAAAATTTAAAGGATTTACACTTGTACCTATGAGAAAAGTTTTAGTTGAAAAAAATATATCAAGCAAAAGGAGGAACAAGAAAACTTAAAATTCCTCGGCCAAAAAAAAGGGTCAATATTGGTTGCTAGGCCACGGCCATTGAACAATGATGACCATTCTATTATAACCAGCAACAGAAAGTACCACAGAAATTCCTAGGATATGTTAACGAGAGGAAAAGGTCTATAATATCATTAGTGAAAGGAAATAACTGTTTTAAAAAACTACTCAGGCTTTGGGTGAAAGTCTGGGCATGGACAGACCTTCAAATTAAAGGAGGGTAATGTGCCAGGCAAGAAGCCGCTTACCAAACAAGAAGATAAGGGTTCCAAATGGGTGAATTTAGAATATTGGCTCTTCAAAAACTTACTCATACATTGTTCTTTCTAGTTCTGAGCTCATTCTGCTGATCAGGGATAGTGTTTACTAAATTAAAAAAATTTGGAATTCTGAACCTCCCTCTAAAGTCTAAAGTCAAGCTGTTCACTTGGACTGCAGCACTAAATAAGATTAATCAATCTTATTACATGTTGAAGACTTGAGACTAGGAAGAACTAGTTCTTTTGTGTTTTTAGTACAGATAGCCAGGAATCAGGTGTTTACCTTTTCTTGCACTATCAGGTTGTTGCACCTTATCAGAATAAGCTGCATTAAGTTTTTTTAAGGACTAGGAAAAGGAAGCTAATTCTATATGTCAAGGGGCTGTTATTAAAGAACCAGTTCATTTGGTTGGAAAAGGATGGTCAAAATTTAGTGGTGAGTCTGGAGAAGGTATGGGAAAAGAAAGGGAAGTTTTCAAGAATCCCTTACTGTGTTCAACCCATGGATTAATTAAGAGGGATTGCATTTCAAAGTTGAGCTTCTTTGTTGCATGTTGGATTGGTATGATTTTTGGTTCATATGAACTCTTCTTCTGTTTTTATTTTTCTTTTATCCTAGTAATCACAAGAAGGATAACTAATCCTTTTGCTTTACGTTCTCCATTCTTAACATTTTTTCCTCAATGCTAATAAAATAATAATAATAACTCTCTTAGTCTTTCCCCTTTTACAGTCAGCAACTCAGCATAATTTTAGAAAAAGAATAGCTTATTCTTTGGCATCTCATGTGGGTTTCATAATTATAAGAATTGGTTCTATAAGTGGTACGGGGACTCAACAGAGCCATTATACAAAATAGTTCAAAGAAAACTTGACATTGAAAATGCAAAATAACATACAGTAAGAAGCTTCACTTATACAGAGCCAGATTAGAAATGAGGTAATAGCCACGACTATTATACTTGAGTAACTCTACACCTTGCACACACTTTCCAGATTTTGTAATCTAAGGATTATAGATGTTTTTAATATCTTACTTCCCGAACATTATATTAGCATCTTTTTTTCTCTGAATGAACCCAGGACAAGCACATTCCACAATGTTTTATCAAAGAATCTACATCAACATCCCTTTGGCAGTACAGTAGTTCAAACTTCAAAGCACACTCAATGAACTCAATTCAGTACATGTACTACATTAAATAAATTTTTTTCAAGAGCACAAGCACATAGACACTAAACAATTAAATCACCTACTTGAATCTCTCAACATTCACAACAGACAACCAACAGAATGGAGAAATCTTGAAAACTAATAGTAAGAAACCCATTATGTGCAATGATATAAAAATGTGGATAAAATGAGGTGTATAGGATATAAAATGATCAACCTACTATAACATACCTGGAATACCATTTTGATACCCTGCTGCAGCACGATGTGCAAATCTGCCATAAGGTTTCTCATCAGCATAACCAGGTCTTCCACCCACTCCCCGTTCATAACCACCAAAATAATCATAGCCAAATCTGCTTTGCTCCCACAATGAGTTAAATAAAGCCAAAAAATAATGCATTAAGTATGATGTGTAGCTAGGGAAACAGGAAAATGAGGTGGAAGGGAAATAATTAAATAAATTCAAACACAAAGAGGAAGCAGAAGCAGAGATGTCAAACATAATGACAGAGAGGTTCTCATTCCAACAAACAAACCAAAAAAAGCCCTACCATTTCCAATATATCTTCTGAATAAATTTGATATAGTCAATTATTCTGACAGTAAGCAATAAGATGTCACTCACATAGTTGTGTTTCAATCACCTACTTTGCAATTCATGCTTTCAACAACCGACACATAAGAAAGTATAGGAGTTGACATGCACAAAACTTCTTAGACTTATTATGCATAATTGAAAGAGGAAAATTTCAAATTCAATAAATCCAAGATACAGAAAAATATATTGCTAATTATTAGAAAACTTGAAGAAGTTGGACTTCATCTTCTAACTAAGATTCATTTTAAAGAACTCCACATCTTTTTCTTTGGCCTGAAAGAACTCCACATCTGTAGAAGTAGAAGCAGAAGCTAATTCATGTATAGAACCAGAGATAATTGAAGTTCTAACATCAAAAGCATTAAACTTCGTTTCCTAGTAAACGTTAGCATGATATAATTTTCCATGAAATGTTATTGAAAAGGGTTGTGAATTTCTCTACTTGCTATAAATGTTTCCAAGTCCATCAATTCCCATCCCTCCTGTCCATATAAAATTCTGATGGCATCATTGCTATAAGTTCATAAACATAAACTCATGAAAAGGATTCTTTAATAGATTGCCAATATTAAAGGGTTACAACATACTCAAGTAGACAATACAAATAAATCGTTATAGAAAAGAAATAAGCCAAAACAGGACGGACCCCTACCTAGCATTGTCTAATAGCAATTTTTAATAACTTAAACAGTAACAGTTGCAGGTAAACGGAATTCAGTTTAAACAAAATTCTTCTCACCTGTCATCGGGACCATAGCCGCCGCGGGGACTGCCCCTCCTGGATCGCTTATAAGGCGGAGGCGAGCGGCGTGGAGGAGGAGAATAACGTCGGTCACGATAAGAAGGGCTAGGGCTGCGACGACGCTTGAAGTCTCTATCTCTGTCTCTCGGGTGCGGTGGGGGAGACATGTTCCTGTCGTAGAAATCACCGCCACGGCGATTTGGAGGCCGATCAAAATCCCTATCATCTCTCCTATCTCTCAAATCCCTATCCCTTCTCCGGGAAGAGGGTTGCGGAGGGGGATGAGCGGACGCGGACGCGGACGCGGGTGGAAGTGGCGGAGGAGGAGGGAGATCGTCATCGGCAGCAGCCGGCTCCGGAGCCGGAGGAGCGGAGGCGGAGGCGGAGGAGGGGGATTTGTCGAGCGAATCGGCGGGTAGATTCATTACATCCGCCATGGGAAGAGAAGGAGGGAATCCTCAAGGGGTATGAGCAGAGAAGGAATTGGGAAAAAGGGAAGACAAATTGGGAAGTGCGAAACCCTAATAGAGAGAGAGAGAGACAGAAGGAGAAGTGTAGTAACTACAGTTAGTTAATTGTAGTGGTGGTGGTGGTGGTGGTCGTCGTCGTCGTCGGCGACGGCGTGTTGTGTGATGGGTTTGGTTTTGCGAGGAGATGGATGAGAGAGAGAGAGAGGAGAGAGGAAATGTGAAATGAGTTACGTTATTGGGGCTATGGGCTTTGCATTTTTGCGTGAGGAGTGTGTTTTGGAGCTGGACTATGGCTGCGGGAAAAAAAACATATGAGCTTGAAGGTGATAACATAATCCGGTGCAGTAGGATTTTTTTTTTTTGGTTAAATTACACTTTGATACTTTATTTTATGGACTAATTTCACTTTGGTACCCTATTCTTTTACGATTTGTTACCTTGTTCTATCTTTGTTAGGGTATCAAAATATTAACGGTGCAAAGACCAAGGTACTAAAATGTCACTTTTGAAAGAATAAGGTACTAAAATGTTAACAATGCAAAGAACAGGGTACCAAAGTGTCATTTTTAAAGAATATGGTATCAAAATAAAACTGGTTCATTAAATAAGGTACCAAAGTGTAATTTACCTTTTTTGTGGAATAAATGAATAAATGCCAACAAGCCAAGTGTATATCAGTAATGTATTTGTCCTAAAAAATTTAAATAGTGTATTTCTTATTTTTAAAAAGTATAATATTTAATTATTTTTGTATATTTGAATTTTTTTAAAGATTGAATTGTCAATTTAATAATTTTTTAAAAAGTAAATTATTAATTTACTTGAAAAAAAAATTAGCCATAATTAGTCTTCTTGTCAATAACTCAATATGGATTACAGGATTAGGAGTTAGGACTATGCATCAAATCAATTTCCAATAATAATAGAACAAGTGTTTTTTTTATAAACCTTAAACAACTTTGAAAAAGAAAAGTTACAATAAAATTGTTCAAATTATAAAATCTTATACAAAACTTTACAAAGTTATAAAATAACCAGTAACTACTATTAATAACTTTTAACACTACCACTCAATTTTCATTGTCTAATCTCTAAAAATGTGTTTGGACTAGATAAATCTAAGATGGGAAAGTAATTTTTCAATAGAATTGAATTATTTTCTTTTACAACTTTGGTATGTTTGAAAAAACAATTAACTCTAAAAATGACTTTCCCTTCTAAATTTATCATATCCAAACACACCATAAGGGTTTAAATAATTGGCGAAAGAATGAGGGAAAGAGAATGAAGGAAAGAGAAGGAAGGAGAGAGAAAGATTAACTCCCCAATTGCTTCCGGCTATGAAACATGAACACTGACACGGACATGGGACACGATATTGATACGGACACAACGGCACAATAAACTCTCAAAATTATGTGACACGACACGGCATATATTTATATATATATATATATATATAAATAATTAAATATTCATAATTTTTAATGAAAAATTTAAATTTTACAATTTTTATTCATAATATATGTCATATCTAATATTATTTTCTCTTGTCTGTCATGTTAAAGTTACGAAAAATTGTTTTATATTCTAAAATTTATGAATATGTGTCGTGTCGGTGTTGTACAGGTGTCGGACATTGACACGTGTCTGACACGGCGACACGCCCTCAAAATGAAGTGTTCATGCTTCATAGGCTTCTATGAAGCAACTTCTCCTTCAAAATATTCTAATTTAGAATATTCATAATTTATGAAAGGGGAGGATAATAAAAAATTAAAAAAATAATCTCTTATTATTATTGGGTATTCCTTTCAAAATCCCACATTATTTGGTTTTAAGTGGGAATTTGTATAAATTAAATAGAGAAAGTATGGTTGTGTTAAGAGAAAATTATAATTTTTCTCTTCAAAAATTACCAATCGTGAAGTTGACCCAATAAAACAAGATAATAGAGTATGATTTACGGCACTATGATCAAATCATGTTGAAATTTAATGTATGTTTCTTTTTTTTTCTCCTTCCTTTTGTTTAATTTGTTGGATTGCACTTCTATCCAACAAGTGTATATTATAGAATATTTATATTTTTTTATTCCCACAAAATAAAAGTATACATGTGCATTTATTGTATAGTGTAATATTTCTATTTCTTGTTAGATGACACCTTTACAATAATGAAATCGATTTATATTGGTTTACTTTAGGAGATATGTGAATGTTTTTATCACACATTAGCCTTACAAGAGTAGAGCTTAATTCAATGATTAAAAAATCGGATCAATTTGCCTAAGTTAACCTGAAACTGGGCACTAGGCTAATCCGAGTGAAGCATTTACTCAGTTATAGTTGAACTGAACGTGACCCAGTTTGGACCGTCGGGTTTTTATAAAACCCACCACCCATAATTTGGAATGGATCCGATTTTAACTCTTTTTTTGTTGTTTTATTTTTTTAATTTTTATTTACTTTTGGCTTAGCTTTCCTCAATTAAGTACTTAAAATCAGAAACTTTAAGTTTAGAAGATATTTTGATGTTAATATTTAGGGTAAATTACACTTTGGTACCCTGTGGTTTGACCCTATTTCACTTTGGTACCCTGTGGTTTGAAACTTGACATTTTGGTACCCTGTGGTATTCTCCATTAACACTTTGGTACCCTTTGGGTTTATTTTGTAATTTTAACCACAACAAATTTTACTAAAATTACATATTGACCCCAAATTTTTTTAAAAGTTTTCATTTTAATCCCTAGATAATATGTATCTAGGGACCTATTTGTAATTTTTGAAAATTTTTTGGGGTCAATATGTAATTTTTGCAAAATTTGTTATGGTTAAAATTACAAAATAACCCCAAAGGGTACCAAAGTGTTAATGGAGAATACCACAGGGTACCAAAGTGTCAAGTTTCAAACCACAGGGTACCAAAGTGAAATAGGATCAAACCACAGGGTACCAAAGTGTAATTTACCCTAATATTTAAATACTTTTAATCTTAAAAATTGTTATTTCAGTATTTTAAATTTAAAAATTAAAAGTGTTATTTGATATTTTGATACATACATTAATATATAGGGTAAATTGCAGTTTAGTACCCTGTGGTTAGGGGCGGTTCCACTTTGGTACCCTGAAAGAAAAATTTTTGCAGTTTGGTGCCTCGTGGTTTGCTCTGTTAGCGAATTGGTCCCATGTGCTTTATTTCTGTTAAGATTTAATGGCAAATGTGATTGTGGCCACCTTAAAATGTCAAAAACCTCCCAAAAAGTCTTCTCTTATGCGTTTAAGTCCTTTCCCTTTATTAAAAGGGATCAAAACATAAAGAAAACGGAAACTAAAGGGTACATTATGTAATTTTACTGTTGAGTTGAAAATAATTATAAAAGGGTCTTTAGAATTCTAATATTACAGAATTTTCTCCTTTTCATAAGATTTCTTTTGAATAGGTCCTGTTGATTTTGTCTTTTGAGGTTTTAAGAACTATTTTGATAAAGATTATAAATTTTTGGGATTAAAGTATAATTAAATCAGGACCTATTCAAAAGAAATCTTATGAAAAGGAGAAAATTGTAATATTAGAATTCTAAAGACCCTTTTATAATTATTTTCAACTCAACAGTAAAATTACATAATGTACCCTTTAGTTTCTGTTTTCTTTATGTTTTAATCCCTTTTAGTAAAGGGAAAGGACTTAAACGCATAAGAGAAGACTTTTTGGGAGGTTTTTGACATTTTAAGGTGGTCACAATCACATTTGCCGTTAAATCCTAACGAAAATAAAGCACAGGGGACCAATCCGCTAACGGAGCAAACCACGGGGTATCAAACTGCAAAAATTTTTCTTTCAGGGTACCAAAATGAAACCGCCCCTAATCACAGGGTATCAAACTACAATTTACCCTAATATATATATATATAATTTGATTGAACTAACAATTGAACCAATAATCCAATGACACGAACCCTCGACTGAATCAATGTCGGTGTTCCATTACTAAAACATTGATTCAAAGTAGTTCATTGAAAACCAAACGAAGAAATGAACTGCTTAGTTTTAAATAAATTGATGCATCATATCATGTTAATATGATCAATTCAAGCTATAACAAAGATATTTGGTCTTGCTTCCTGTGGCATGCACTCAATCAAGTTTGAAAAGTAAAGTGATAAGAATTTCAGATTAACGAGTGAAACAGAGAGGTTTTAATTTGGTACTACATTAACGGTAATGGTGTTTGGCACTCAATCCCTGTTTTCGACATTTTCCTTTGTCAAATGCTCAATCCCCAACTCTAATCACTGTTGTCATCATCATCGCCTCTTGGGCATATTCCTCAAGATTTGGTACTGCATGTATGGGATCTTCTCTATTTACTTCTTTTTTTGGTTTATTCTCTGTTTCCTTTGTCCATATAAATCTGGATGGTATGGTTGCTGCATCATCATATTGTTTCCTTCCTAATCTGAATTCGTGGTACTGCACTATTTTCATCTCATACATTCTCTCTATGGTATGGCTGCTGCATCATTAGATCCTACACATGCTCAAAAGATCAGCTTCATCATCTCTAGCATCAAACATATATAGAAGGGCTAAAAGAATATCTAAACATCAGTATGCAACAAGCCTTGAAGAACAACAGTTTAGTAACTCAAAATGCATGTTTAAAGAGACAAAATGAAGTGAAAACATGCTCAAGTGACCATCCATTGAAAATAAAAAGGAAATTACTATAAAATACATGGTTAAAGTGACCATATGGATTAAAAAAGGTGCTCACACGGCCAGCAATGAAAAACACAAGTAAAACATCATTCATTGGAGAAGCACACTGTAACAGAGTGTTAATGCTCCAAGTAACACCAATATATTAGAGTAAGTTTTTTAAATGAAGAATTTGTTAAAAAAATAACTTTTATTATGCACAAGAGAAAGAAAACAAAAGCTCCATCATTAAAGCAGATATACATTTATATTTCTATTAGTTTCCAATTGAAAACGTGTTTATGGCAAAACATTTATATTTGCTCTCTTTTACTTTTTTGTTCACTATACCAAAACATTTAAGGCAACAATAAGTTATTCCCACCACCACAGAGTAACAATAGAGTAACAAACCACCAAACTCTATTTACCTTTTCATCAATACAGTGTCAATCAACAAAAACCAATATCTACGATATATATATATATATGTGTATAACTGTATATATATATATAAGATACTAATATGTATATATATTGATAGAGATAAAAAGATAAAAGACAAACAAGGGAAAAAATGATACAACACAAAAACATGAAAATAAAGAAAGACTTGATTAAAATTAGTCTATAAAATATATTATACTGTACCAAGCCACAACTTGAGCAATCCGAATCACTTTGTTAAGATAAAAACCAGAGCATTTACTTACCAAGTTATTAGAAATTTATTGTACAAGAAAGATTTAATTTTTTCAACAGTCTTTAAATGAAGCAATTGCAATATATCATGGATGCAACCTTTCTCAACAACAATGGTTTTATGGGGTATTTTGCAAGGATAAGAATACATACATGGAGGAGAGCCAATGACTTAGCAGATTCGGCACCTTTCCACAGCAACGACACCAACATGAATAAGAGACGACAAGGGCACCAGCATGAACGAAACAAGCATGAATGAGAGAGGACAAGATATATATATATATATATATATATATAACTTACATTCAAGATCATTTGTTGCTTCTGGAGATTAGATTGAGCAATGAATGGCGGATACCTACAATATCAAAGGAGGTTTTTAATCTCAAATTTCCTGAAAGTCATGAGTTAATTTCGTACCTACATGGAAATGACTAAATGCTTGTTGGTTATGTATAATAACATTTTGCATTCCTTGGGGAGACTTCATGCTGCATTTTTCTGTTTTATGTTGAGAAGTAAAGGAGTTTTTCTGCTACAAAGCTCAAGAAAACAAGAAGAACCCTTTAAAATGCATAATTCCCAACCTTATACCAGTTGGCTATGCAATGAGTATGTATACCCAAGAGTTTCTAGCAAGGGCATAACCGCATAAATAATTAGTCTAACATGTTTGTGTCTTGTGGTTCTATAATTAGAGATTGATTTAGGCTATGTTTGGGAGTTTTAGTGAAGATGGGGAGAAGATGACATTAATGGACACTAATAGAGTGTAGAAGAGATGATATTAATGGACTGAGTAGATATGTTGTTTAGGAGTTTTTAATGAGGAAAGGAATAAACACTTGTTAATCTTGTTTGGAAGTTATTATTAGTAATGGAATGGAGTGGATACATTTATTTTTTTGTTAGTATAAGGATATAATTGTCATTAAAAAAAATATAAAACTGTCCACTCCTTGCCAGCAAAAATTGAATTTTGGGCTTATCCACTCCACTCTCCCCTAAAAAAAACTTTCAAACATAATTTTCTCCTCTCCTCTCCTCTCCTCTCCTCTCCTCTCCTCTCCTCTCCTCTCCTCTCCTCTCCCGTTGACACCCCATCCAAACATACCCTTGACAATCTGTGTAAGAAGAGAAACAAACATACCCAGAAAGTAAGATATAGAGAATGACTCCCACTGACCACATGTCACTCTTACTAGTAATGTTTCCAAATTGGTTTATTTAGTAGATTCATACATGCAGAGATTACATTCAACTGTGCAATAAGAGGTTCTGAGCTGACTTACCTCCGGACACTCAGATGGAAGCAAAGGGAAGACATTCCTTCTCATCTAATGCTCCAATCATCTTGAGAAAATCACGTTGATATTCCAAATCCCAAGCATTAGATGATTGGAGCATTGGACAAGAAAGAATGTCTTCCTTTGCTTCGATTTAAAGGTTGAGAGCATAGGAGAGTTGTTATCAGCGGAGGAGGGGGATTTGTCGAGCGAATCAGCGGGCAGATTCACGACGACATCTATGAGCAGAGAAGGAATTGGGAAAAGGGAAGATAAATTTGGGGAGTACGAAACCCTAAGAGAGAGAGAAGTGAAAATGTGAAATGAGTTACGTTATTGGCATTGGGGCTATGGGCTTTGCATTTTTGCGTAAGGAGGGCTTTGGAGCTGGACTATGGCTGAGGGAAAAATATGAGCTGAAGCTGGATAACATAATCCGGCGCAGAAGGAATTTTTTTTTTTTTTTGAGTAAACTAACAATTTGGTCCCTGAAATGCACAGTTTAGTCCTTAAAAGATCAAAATGATATAATTATTAGTCCTATTTATGGACTAAATATTATATTGTTTCAATCTTTCAGAGACTAACTAATATACTCTTTTGATTTTTCAGGAAGTAAAATGTATATTTTAATCTTTCAGAAACTGAGTTGTTAACTCGGCGATCTTTTAGGACTAACTTGTTAGTTTACTACTTTACTCTTTTTTTCCGTTCCTTGGATGAAATAAATGAATTAATGCCAAACAAGCCACGTGTATATCAGTACTGTATTTGTCTAAAAGTAATAGAAAAGTAAATTATGTTGATATTAAAATATCATCCAATTAACAATTTGTCTTTAAAAATTAAAATATAATAGTTTAAATTTTTTTTAAAAAATAAACATATATTTATTAGTTAATAAAAGAATTAAATGATATATTTTTTAATATATAAAAATAATTAAAGAATATATACATTTTTTATAAGTTAAACAGACTGTATATTTTGAATTTTTAAAAATTAAATTGTTAACTTATAAAAAATAGAACTATAAATTTAAGTTAAAAATAGAAGTTAAAGACTATATACATTTTTTATAAGTTAAACAGACTGTAAATTTTTTATAAGTTAATAATTCAAGAAACGAATTATTAATTTATTAAAAAAAAATAGAAGTCTTGTCAATATGGATTAGGACTATATGTATTAACTCAACTTTCAATAACAAGATAACAAGTGAAAGTTGAGTATAAAATAATAAATTTGTTCAAATTATAAAATATTATACAAAACTTTAAAAAAGTATAAAATAACTCCATATCTACTATTAACAACTTCTATCTCTA
Organism: Chamaecrista fasciculata; assembly: GCA_003254925.1. Classification (NCBI taxonomy): domain Eukaryota; kingdom Viridiplantae; phylum Streptophyta; class Magnoliopsida; order Fabales; family Fabaceae; genus Chamaecrista; species Chamaecrista fasciculata. The sequence continues at coordinate 108,047 of QANZ01041084.1, read as the reverse complement.
AAACTCTCCCTCTACTATCTAATTTCTATATGTATGTCTAGATTGATGATTAAAGAATAAAAATAAGAAAGGACAAGATAGGTTTTGGGATCTAGGGGTGTACACAGGTCGGGTTTGACCCTGGCCCGAGACCCAGCCCAATTTATTAATCGGGCCACAATTTAGACCTCGACCTGGCCTGAGACCCGAGATATTACCGGGCAGGGTCAAATCTTATCGGGGCAAGGGCAGGTAGTGCTTTGTTTGAAAAAAATTGAAGCTATTGGAATTTTTTTTTCTACATTACTAGTGCTGGGCCCAAATGAACTTTGCAAAAGAAAAGGTCAAATAGGGGATGTCGATGGAGAATTGGAGATGAAGACTGAGGAGTGAGGAGATATTGATGAAGACGACGGTAGCGACAAGAGATTGAGTCAAAGACGACGACCAGAGGAGATGAAGACGACGACGGCGACGAGAGACGGAGTCGAAGACGACGACAGCAACGAGAGATGGAGTCGAAGACGACGACGACGAGAGACGGAATCAAAGACGACAGTGAGAAGAGATGAAGGATGAGGCGATGTCGATGAAGAAGAAGCAAGAAGATGAAGGCGAATGGAAGGTAAAGAGGCAAAGCATGCTCCTTTCTTGATTAATAGCTTCGTTTGGTGAATACCCAGTACTCATTTTGCTATCTATCTAGAAGGGGAAATTGATAACTTTTTCTTTTATTTTCCCAAGAAAGATATCAGAGAAAATGTTGACTTGCATTGCTTGCTCGAAGCAGCTTAACAATAACAACAAAGTATCTCTTCCACGGAAAGATGAACACAAAGAAGAAGAAGAAGCCGTTGGAACTCCCAGCACCAAACAAGCCATTAAGGCCCTCACTGCTCAGGTAATTAATTCCTCAAAACTCCTAAATCATATAATAATTCTTAATAAATGCCTAATAATATGAACCCAATTTTTAACTTTCATGATTTGTTTTTGTTCTTTCACGAATTACTTGTTTAGATCAAGGATATGGCAGTGAAGATTGAATGAAGAAGAATGTGAGGAGGCAAGGAAATCGAATGAAGAAGGTGAAGAGGTGAGGAGAGCAGCGGTTGTATGTTGTGTGAGGATGGAATGAATGATTAGGTTTAGAATTTCTTTTTTTAATAACATCGGGTCGAGAAGTCTACCCCAGGCCGGGCCGGGTTTCTTCCAAGCTAACCTGAAATCCGGCCCGCCCCAGTTTCATTATTTCCTCAATTTATTTTTTACTCGACTCGGTCTGAATTGATCGGGCCGGCCCGGGTTGGTCGAGTCAACCGGGTTCTTGTACACCCTTGTTGGGATTTCTTCCTCTTTTTTGGAAAATTGATAATTTGAGGGGAAGAAATTAAGAGATTAATTTTTAGTTCATTATTTTCCTCTCATTCACAAATTTTAAATATATTAAATTAAAATATTTTGGAGGAAGTGTCAACACCAAACAAAGAGATGAGTTATTGAGAGTTAACCTCCCCTTCTCCCCCAACTTCTTCCTTTTCCCTCCTAACTAACAAACATTTAGGATTCGTTTGGATAATTAGAGGGGGAAGAAGGGGGAGGGAGGTTAAGCCTCCATAAAATACCTCTAGTTTGAAGTATTTGAAATTTATGAAGGTACAGGAGAATTAGGTATTAATTTTTTTTCGGCCAAAGTCCTATTTTGGTCCCCCAGTTATGCTCCTTGTTCCAAATAGGTCCCCCAGTTATTTTTTGTTCCATATTGGTCCCCCAGTTATGCAAAACTTGAAAAAGTTGGTCCCTCTAACGTTTTCCATCCATTTTTCCGTTAAAAAAAGAGGAAAAATAAACTTTCATCCCCAAAAGTTTTATTTTCTTATATTAAGGTCCTTTTCTTTTTATAATAGGATCAAAACGTAAGAAAAGAAAGTAAATTAAGATTTTAAGTGAATTTACCCAAAAAATACAAAAAAATCTCTCTCTCTCTCGTCCCGTTCTCCCTCTCGTCCAGCTCTCTCTCTCTCTCTCTCTCTCTCTCTCTCTCTCTCTTCAACCTCACATCAAACAAATCCTTCGAAGAACCAGACGCCTCCTCCTCCGTCGACGGCGGCGGCGGCGAGCGAAGCCTCGCCGACGGAGCTCGGAAGCTCCGAGAGCTCAATTTGGGGGTGGAATCAGCCAATGGCGAGGGATCGACGGCGATATCTTGGATGGAATCGGAATCAATCGACGATACTCTGCCAGGAGACAAGATCCGGCGAGGGTCGATCCGGCCGACTCGGCTGAACCCTGATTTGGTGCTCTGTGGAGAGGTTGGGACTGAGAGGCTTGGTTTCGAGAGAGTCTCGGAGGAGTTCGTGTGGTGGTGGTGTTTCGCCGCCGACGGGTTCTCGGGGCTGCACGGCGGGACTGTGAACGAGCAACACCATGTACGGCGGCGAGGAGGCGGCTGAGAGTGACGCCGAATTGGACAAATTGGGAATATCCTATAAGCATCCAGTTGCAGTCACCGGCGTTATTGGCTATGTAGGCACCGGACGGCCTCCTTTTGTTGCAATTAGAGCCGATATGGATGCTCTCGCTATGCAGGTTTCGATTTCGCTCAACTTTTTTCATATATGTTAAGCATGTACTTCTTAGATTCCAATTAGAGAGAGAGAGAGAGAGAGAGAGAGAGAGAGAGAATCAGAGAGGGGGAATCAGAGAGAGAGAGAGATTTATTTTGTGTTTTTGGGTAAATTCACTTAAAATCTTAATTTACTTCATTTTCTTATGTTTTGATCCTATTATAAAAAGAAAAGGACCTTAATATAAGAAAATAAAACTTTTGGGGATGAAAGTTTCTCTTTTTTTAACGGAAAAATGGATGGAAAACGTTAGAGGGACCAACTTTTTCAAGTTTTGCATAACTGGGGGACCAATATGGAACAAAAAATAACTGGGGGACCTATTTGGAACAAGAAGCATAACTGGGGGACCAAAATAGGACTTTGGCCTTTTTTTTCCTCATTATCTATCCTCCAATTTCTTAATTGCCAAATAAGGGAGAAGTCTCACTCTTTACCCCCCTCCCACCCCTTCTCCTTAATTTCCAATTCTTTCTTTTTTAACCAATCCTTAATCTTCAATCTTTTTTTTTTTGCCAACGCTTAAATCTTCAATCTAAACTTACCTTAAAGGGTTATTTGGATAATTGAAGAAATGAAGGGGGATAGATCACAAGGGAAAGGAGGATTAATCTCCTTCTCTTCCATTTGTGGAAATAATCGCTTCTCCAAAATACTCTAATATTTTAAATTTATGAAGGGAAAGGAAAACGAGGGATTGATTTTTAATTACTTAACTCTCCCCTCTAATTTTTAAATTTCCAAACAAGGGGAAGAGAGCTCACTCTTATCTCCCTCCCTCTCTTTCTCTTCTTTAATCCCTAATTCAAACATAATTCTCTATCCAAAGATATTTTAAGGGGCAAAGTGCACTTTTGGCCCCATAATTTTTTCTCAAGTCTCAGTTTGATTTCATAACTTTTTTTGTTTCACTTTTGGTCCCGTATCTTTTGTTTAGCTTGCAGATTTAGTCACATATCTTTTGGTCATGTTACAGAATTAGTCCTATATCTTTGCAAAAAGTTCCATCGTCAGTCTCACTTGACCCAAAGATATCAAATTGATTATGCACCTGACCTAAAAATATGGGACCAATTCTACAAGTTAACAAAGATATGAGACCAATTAAGCAAATTGACCCAAGAAAATGAGATCAAAAGGGTAATACGAGGCCAAATTTGCAACATGAGCAAAAGATGAGACCAAAAGTGCAATAAAAAAAGTTATAGGATCAAATTGAAACTTGAACAAAAGTTATGGGACCAAATGTGCATTTTGGCCTTCTCATTACTTTAAAGTAGGTCAAAAATCTAATTTTGGTCCCTAATGTTTACCTTAAACTTCATTTTAGTCTCTAATATTTTTTTTTATTCTATTTTGATCTTTAATATTTCTTAAAAGTTTTATTATTAATCCCTAATTAAGTAATTATTGAATATGGAGCTATATCTCCCATTTCAAACTCAAGCGCTATTAAATTAAAGTTGCAAATTAAATTTGATGAGTTTTTTTTTTTAAATTAAAATCATCGGTAATCAAGATGAAATCACCCCAATATGAAAATTTGTGGACGTTTTCATCACACATAGAGTAGAGCTTAATTCGAAGTAGTTCATTGAAAACCAAACGAAGAAATGAACAAGATAGATGACAGACTGCTTAGTTTTAGATAATGCATTATCATATCATGCATTTTTTCGTATGATCATTCTCTTACAAGTTGATATGTGATCAATTCAAGCTATAACAAAGATCTTCGGTCTTGCTTTCTGTGGCATGCACTCAATGAAGTTTGAAAAGTAAAGTGATAAGAATTTCAGATGAACGAGTGAAACAGAGAGGTTTTAATTTGGTAGTTTGGTACTACTACATTAATGGTAATGGAGTTTCAGGTAGCAGGTTGATTTAATTAATTAGTACGAGTGTTCTTCGGCATTAGAATCTAGAAGGCAAAATCTGGTCATGAATTGTCATATATAGTAACTAAAATTAGAGATGACGAAGACGACGAAGAAGAAGAAGTAGCTAGGAAGATCGAAGAGAGGAAAGAACAACGTCTTGGAGAGAACTGTCTCTCTGCATAGCAGCTTTGAATTCATCAAACGTAACTTTTCCGTCGCTGTTGGAATCCATTCGATCGAATATCTCGTCCAATTTCCCTGGTTCTGTGATATCAACTGGTAAGCAATCATCTGGCAAAGCCTGTTCAAATTGAAATTCATAGCAATGTTCAAATTCGAAGCAATCTACAAGATAGATAAATAGATAGATTGTAAGTGCGATGTGAAATTAATTGAATGAGATTAGCATTACTCTGAGCATGGATGCTACTTCTTCCTTAGTGATGCATCCAGATCGATCGGTGTCGTACATCTGTTGGAAAACAAAAAAGAAGATACGTAGGCAAATCGGATCAATTCACTGTGATGATGATTGTTAGGGTTTTATAGTACTAAAGTAGAATTGGTCTATCCATCAAGATACCAAAGTGTAATTTAGTCGTAAAATGGACCTGGAAGCACAAACGGAGAGCATCGTCGCCTTTGGAATTCTTGAGACTTGAAAATCCACACAGTATCTCTCGCATGTCCACAGTTCCATCGCGATTGTTGTCAAAGAGATCAAATATACGAGGCGCCAGAGGGATCAGCGACGACATATTCATTGCTTTTAGCACTTCCTCGAATTCGCACATCGTCGCATTGTCTCTGCCTGCACATCTGCCAACAACACCGATCAAAATACTCGTTACAAATCTCTATATATATATATGTATGTTCCTTTTTAATCATCATTTGACTGACTGCCACTTACATCTTCTTGAAGTGAATCTTGAGATTTTCGATTTCGTCTTGTGTGAGATCGTGGGATCCCAGCAAGGATCTGAGTTTTTTCATTCTCAAGAACACTGTGGAGGTCCATACGCTGGCAATTGCAGCTGCACGGAGTTTGCGACGAGCATTGAAGCTTTGCAATCTTGCCACAATCTCAGGGTCCATTTGATCATCTTTCGCTATATCACCTCTTACCCATGGATGATTCAGAAGCTGTTCAAAGCATAGTACACAAGGTTTACATATGTATCTTCTGCTTCACAATAATGTTCAAGGAGTGCAGGGCAGCATGATCATACGTTTCTATGCTCTTAAAGTCTTTAATGGTATGTGACTCAGATTCCCCTATCACGTATGATTTGAGTGAAAATTTGAAGCAATTATTATTTTTTATTTTTGCACTGGATTTTGGCATCCATTCACTGAAACTTTCCATCATTTGGTATTACTTTTTACATATGCGTCAATGGATGAAATTGAGAGGCAACCCTACTTGTGATTCTATATGTGAAAACCACAAATGACTTTGAAAACTTCAAAGAAAACCATATATCTTGCATAGGATAGGAATAATTTTGAAAGATTCATTATCCCATAACTTCAAGGGATTTTGTTCTGAGTAATAGTCCTCTTAAGATCACTTAAATATGCCTCCATTTAAATGACTTCGTATTTATTTTTCTTTTACCTATTATGGTCACATGTGAATTTCTCATATATTTCGATATATAACGTACCTCTAATGCACTAGGTCTCCTTTGAGGATCAACAGCTAATAGACTTGAAATCAATTGCTTTGCTGATGAGGAAATGCCCTTCCATGTCTTCTCATAAAAACTGAAACTCCCCTGTCAGAAAGTATTTTCCATGGTTAAGCAAAAGCCAAAACAAAATGAGCTATGAAGAAAAACAAAGCAGCAAGTCGATGTCTATGGTAAGAGTTCAAAAAGGAAGAGTAGGGTCAAATATATATATATATATATATATATGTATATATATTACTTACATTCAAGATCATTTGTTGCTTCTGGCGATTAGACTGAGCAATGAATGGCGGATACCTACAATATGAAAGGAGGTTTTTAAACACAAATTTTCTGAAAGTCATGAGTTATTTTCATACCTACATGGAAATGACTAAATGCTTGTTGGTTATGTATAATAACATTTTGCATTCCTAGGGGAGACTTCATGCTGCATTTTGCTGTTTTATGTTGACAAGTAAGAGTTTTTCTGCTACAAATTTCAAGAAGCCAAGAAGGACACTTAAAATGCATGATTCCCAAACTTATACTAGTTGGCTGTGCAATGAGTATATATACCAAAGAGTTTCTAGCAAGGGCATAAATAATTAGTCTAACATGTTTGTGTCTTGTGGTTCTATAATTACAGATTGATTTAAGAATTTGTGTAAGAAGGAAAACAAACATACCCAGAAAGTAAGATATAGAGAATGACTCCCACAGACCACATGTCACTCTTACTAGTAATCTTTCCCTGAGAAAGAGCCTCTGGTGAAACATAATCAATGGATCCAAACAAGCCAACAACAGGGTCAGTAAATTCCTCCACAGAACTCAATCCAAAGTCCATGATCTTGAGAGGAGAATCCTGCCTTGTGTCCAGAAACAAGCAATTTTCAGGCTTCAAGTCCCTATGAACAATATTGGCCCGATGAATGGCTTCAAGTCCTCCTGCAATCTGATGGATCACAGCTGCAGCCTCCGCCTCCGTGTACCGCTCTTGCGCGACAATCCGGTCAAAGAGCTCGCCGCCAGAACAAAGCTCCAGAACCAGATGGACTCCATTAGAGTCCTCATACACATCATAGAGGTCAATCACATTGGGATGGGGTGAGACATTCTCCACTAGCTTCCTCATCACAAGGATCTCATTGGTGAGTAAAGCATCTGATATAGAAACTTGTCTCCAATTTGGTAACCTCATTGAAGGATTGTTGTTGTTGTTGTTGTTAGTATTGGAATTGGAGGTACCTAATCTTCTCAGTGTTTTAATGGCTACCTGTGTTTTCTCACTGCTTGACTTCTTAATGCCTTTTCTCACAACAGAGAATCCTCCTCTTCCTAGGATCTCTGACACTTCATACTCATCTGAAAGCCTTCTGGATTCCATTCCCATGAGTGTGATTATTCACAGAGCCTTTCTTGGATTGATTGATTATTAATGGAATCTTCAAGAATTAAGACTCAGATGATGATGGTGATGAAAAAACGCGTTTTGAATTGGTTGAAACTAGTGACATTAACATAAGCCTGTAAAGAGTAGGTTGCAATAGTTTATAACATAAAATATGAAATAAACTCATTTAGATAGGTACAAAGAATAAATTAAGTATAGAGGTTAAGAGTAATGTGTTTTGGAATAGACAAAGGGAGAGTCAACTGCCCTTATTGTAAATTAAAAGAAATTTATAGAAAATTAGCAGAAGGGCCCGCATGGAAATGCAACTATTCTCTTGGAATATAATTGAACTACAAAGTTTTTTTTTTTTTCAATTAATTCCTTCTCTTTATAGACTGCAAATTATAGCACAGATCTTATAATTATTTTATTGAAACAGTTTTAGGGGGTTGGATTATTTTTAAGTTGGCTGTTGGAATTTCATCCATCACCCTCAGTTATATGTCAAGTTGTCAACATATCTTTTTAAGGGTCAATAATTAATTCATTCTTTAATTTTTTTAAACATTTTCAATTTTTGGTATGTATACACCTTTGAGTTTTTAAAAGTTTTAATAAAACTTTCGTGCATAATGTTTATTAAAGCAATTACCATAATGTTAGTTAAGTGGATATTTGTAGGTCACCATAACTTCTTTCGGTGGTTTAGTGTTTAAGTATATGTTAATATTTTTAAAAGTTTTTAATTTTGTGTTAAATATAAAATTAGTTTTGACAACATTTTTTAACCGAAAATATAATAAATGATTATATAACAATATTAACCTTCTATCTAAAAATCATTTTGAAACAGATTTGAGTAAGATTAAGGAGATTCCGGCTACAAGAACATTATTTTTCTTTTATATTATGTTAATAATGAGATATTAATTTAAGACATTTGTATTCAGAATAATATTATTCAATGTGCATGTTGTCGCTTATGGAGGTATCCCTATGTACCCAAAAAAAAAAATATCTCTCATCTTTTCTAAGATATGTTATTTTATACTATATGATGTCTAAAATATCTATTGAAAAAAGTAATTATTAGGTAATATACCGAACATATTCTAAGCTTATCCTAGCTAAAGTAATAGGATAATTTAATTTTCTAAAAAAAATGTTTAAATATCATAGGGCAAAATACAAATAGTCTGCGTTGATGAGTAAAACAAAATCTTGATAGAAGGTCAACTTCTTTTATGGAGATTCAGTGTCTCACCAAAATTTAATGTAACGTTATAAAGGACAAACATAAATTTTAGGGTTTCTAACAATTTTTTTTTTAAAAAAAAGTGAAAATACATTTTGTGGAGTCTAATGAGTAGGGATAAGAGCATGTGAAGTCTAAAATTCTACACAGTTTATAGATTAGAATTTCATTTTAATATTTCAAAGATGATTATATTTTACTGATTATGGGCCTTCCATTCTTTTAGAATTCCTTTGAGAAAGAAAAAATGGCAGAGAAGAAAAGGAAAGTGGAATTATAATTTTTAACATTTTATTTTATTCAACTTTAAATTATATGTTTGTCCTTTTCATTTATTTTTCTATAAATTATAAATTAAAACATGTTCAGATAAAAATGCTGAAGTTAAAAGGTTACTTCTCTTCATCCCCCCTCCCCTTTCTTCAAACTAACCTTTATACATATCGAGATAATTCTATATGAAATGAACAAATATGATATATGGTGGAAATGAAAATCATCATTTTTATCATGGGTATTTTAGTAGTAATCCACAATGGACATTATTCTCTCCAGTGCATCACTTAAATAAATTATTTATGGACAAATCCCATTAATAATTTTATTTATAGGCAGGATCCCTCATTTTCAGGGAACTTGTATTGAGTTCTTGTAAACACATTTTTCATAATAGTTTTGTGATGGTAACAGCAAATATAGATAGAAGGTCAACTTCTTTTAAAACCCTAAAATTTAGTTTTTGAAGACTCCAATTAAAATATAAGGCTTTTTATTTTTGCCAACAAAATATAGGCCTTATTTTATATATATATATATATATATATATATATATTTGTTTCTTTGACTTTAACATCTTTTTGATAACTAAGCGTTACTCACAGAGTCACAGTATTCACCGTTAACAAAGTGATTGATTCTCCCGTCGACTTACAGACACTTCAAAAGATGAAATAACAACAATTTAAGGTTGCTCCATACCTAACGGTAGAAATCAAACCCCTAACAATTAGTTAAAGATGAACAAATCTCTATCACTTAACTACAATCCTTGGCTTTTTGAATAAAATTGATGCAATCATTCTTCTTAATTTTCAAGGTATATAAGAACTTAAAACAAGATAGAGGGTGCAGATTTTCTGTTCGTAAACTTTCCATGCTGTAAGGGACAAAGAAACCCAATCATCTTAATTAATGTATCAATTTAGAAAGATTAAAATAAAAGACAAAATATATACTTCTTCATTACACTTTCAATGTGATGAATCTCTTTTAAATTTTAATTCGTTCCCCCTTTTTCTCTTCTCTCTCTTACCCCTCTCCTTCCTCCAAACAAAATATAAAAAGAAAAAAAAAAGCTTTAATTAATGGGTGCTCCAGGAAACAATAAGAAAACTAGACCTACTTGTTTCCAATAAGAATAACCTTGCACAAACACACTCTCCAATTTATGTTTTTTAGCAAACATATACTAATCTTGGAATCATATTTAAAATCTTACTAACCAGCATATAATTTAATAATAATAATTAAACACAACTATAATAAAACATTTTCCAATAGAAATAAGTCCAATTCACAAGTTTATTTTCAATATTCATATAATATCGAACACTCGATACTATCTCAATTAACATTTGCATACATAATTTAATTTATTTTCTAATAAAAGTCACGTATAATCTAATTTTAAATTATAGTTTAGTAAAATTCTAAATTATAAGAAAAAATCACTTATATATTGAAATAGAAATAACAGTAGTATTGAAATTGATATCTTCAACACTAAAGTGTGTTAGTTTATTCACAGGCAGAGTCTGAGGTTCATTTACTTGGAAGGGAACACTTTATCATTGTGATCCCTCTTCATTCCTCAATGTATAACTATCCTTGAATGCCAATTTGATGAACCTGCGAGCCCAATTGATAAGTACTACAAAGAAAAGGTCCTATCTATAAGTAAAGCTGCAGATGAGGCACAAGTTAGACAGCCAATCAAAGAAAAGATATTGAAATCCAATCACAAAAATTTAAGATAAACCCTTACACCATTAATACTAAATGCTTCAATTACTTTAGAGTTTCATATATAGGAAACAAACTACTTACACATTTCTGAACAAATAAGGGGAATAAGGAAAGGTGAGTTAAAAAAAAGTTCGAGTCCAAACATTGGAGATTTTAACAGGGGCCGTAACAAACCTGTGAACATCATCTGTCAAATTTTATATCAATTACCTGCAAAAAATTTGTCTGCATAATGAACTGCATATAATGCCACGATTAAAATGACTGTTGTCCATCAAAATTAAACAAAAATGATTTCTTCAAAACTCTTTTGTCGTTCATGATGTTCAAAAGGATGAAGATTTAAGTTCTAAATTACTCAATCAGACAGGGCGGAATGGGGATTCCAAATCTCAAGGAAGAAGAACAAAAAATGGAGCATCACCATATCCCATAGCCAAAAAATAAGATATATGCAAAGCTCCTTGATTAAATACTTGATCTTTTTTTTTAAAGGATTAAATACTTGATCTTGAGAACACCCTGTACAAAAAATAAGTTTCCATTGTGGAAACGGTTTTTAATCTGCAAGCAAAAAGGAAAAAAGAAAAATCTAATTCTAGTGTAAACATTGCTGATGGAATAGATGCAACAAATAACTAACTACACTCTACACCTACTCCATAATCCATATAATGTTTGAAGGGACACTAAATACAAGAGTGTTAATCAACCAGCCATCCTTCAAAATAATACTGTATCCTTCAGCGTATGGATCTGAGAGTATCCTTAATACTTGGCACTTGGAGACTTTCTCACCCAGCTACACCTGTGAATTAGTTATTAACTGCCAAAAAATATCAAGTCATAATTTTCTCACGGAATTTATACAACTAACATAAGAAAACCCCAGTAAACTAGTAAGTTTTGTGCAAAAAAAGAATAGTAACAACAACAAGAATAATAATAAAGTATTATGTGGAGTATGCTCTCTTGTTCTAGAATGTAAGAGAAGCTTTTTAAAAACTTACATGTCATCCTATAATTGGTGGGCTAAATGGAAAAGATCTAATTGAACCTCACCTAAGTTTTTCCTTCAAAAACTCCTGGAAAAAGGGAAGGTACAGGCCATAAAAAACGACAGAAATATAATGCTTACAATCCTCATAGCTGCTCACGGATGTAGGCCATAGATCTAAGCATGGAACCTAGCGTTTCCCGGGAAACTTGGAATTTCACTTCTGTTTCCCCAGTAACTGTCTTTGTATCCTGGAGCTGAAAAATGAACAGAAAACACAATCTAAGGCACCAGCAGAGGCAATTTTAAAGTATTCAAAAGACTGAGTTTGTTCAGGTTGCATAATTAAGTATCGGGATATTAGAAATAAAAAAAATAGAAATTTCAGATAATAGAACTGATTAAAATATGTAATCAAATTGCTTGACTTTCATCGTGTTTCAAGCAGAGTCTCAAAAGTATCTTTCTAACAAGATAATTTGTCCTTCTTCATGCCATATGAAGAAGTCTCAAAAGTATCTTTCTAACAAGAAGATAATTTGTCCAAGATGATGCCATAAATGATGTCTTATTGAGAAGTTCAAGCTGCCCCTTACAGCAGCATTAACAGCCAAATGTTTATCAATTCGGATAGCGGAGAGCTTATGTGCTAATATATCCTAAAACACTAGAACATAGCAAAATATACTAACTGAATTGTGCTAGAAGATAAAGTTTATCAATGTCAGTATAGAAACATATATTAGCTATGCTCTGCCAACAATAATTCAACTTTAAGAAGCCTTGAAGCTTCAAACTGACACCTATCTGGCTATCTCCCATTTTGAGGTCTACTTGATAGGAAGTGAAAGCATAGCAAATTATTGCACCCACAAAATGTAGATTCTAAAATCTTAAGAAAAAGCAAGAATAAGGGGTCCATGATCTAGATTTACCTTTAGATTGATGACAGCAACTCTATTGACCGGTGTAGAGAGTTGCTGACTGATATAAGCCATAGATCTCATCATGGGCTCCAAAGTGATCCTTGTTACTCTAAACTGTACTTCGGTCTCTGCTGAAGGATTCTTGCCATAATCTTGCAGCTAAAGGAGAAAAGGAAATATTAAGCAAGAAAAGAATATTCATAGTTCCAGTTTACAAGCACAGAGGTACAGAAAGCAATATAGTAAGTGAGATGATCTAAAGGGGTAAGACATTCTGCAGCGATCAAGAACACAATATGGGAATCTAGAAGGTACCAATCTCACAGAATACAATAATGACACATTATATTTAATCAGAGCATCAAATACAGAAGTTAAGATATTTAATGTCTGCTTCTTGATATACAAATAATTAGAAGACTGCAACTGAGAGCACAATGGTTTCAGATGTAAAAGCACCCACATGCCTACCTTCAAGTTTATCACTGCAACTTTACTGGTTGAGGTCAAGTTCTTATTTTCGATGACCCAAGTCATAGACTTGAAATAAATAAGGACAACCTACATCAATGAAAGATATTCAGTTAAAGCACATACCATCATAGCTTTAAAGTAACTAACTGACGAATCATGGATCTTGAGTTAATCATACAGAGTTTTCAAGAGGGCCACCATCACCAAGAATAGAAACAGGAGCCACACTAGGCTGATTTAGATCAGCAACAGGAAGTCCAATGTCATTAAGATTAAAGTGATGTGACACAGGATCTTGCCAAATCAACGAAGGGCTCTTTTTGCTGTGGTCTTCCTGACTATTTCCATTACCCTGAGTACTTGGGGGTGTGACTTTTGCAACATTTCTCTTCACAGCAGCAACCTTTTTCCCACCCTCTCTTAAAGCACTGATTGCTGCATTATAAGTCTCCACAGCTATTGCTCCATCTTCGGCAAGTTTAATGGCTTCTTGGCATAAACTATTAAAACGTGCAGTGAGAGTTTCAATACCATGTGGATCAGGAATTTGATCATCCAATTGAATATTGAATTTTGCATTCCTCGTCCATCGCTTCAAAATATAGTGTGGTGGAAGGGTAAGAACATTTGTGACTGTAAATACAGTCAAAATATGCCTGCAAAGTATGCCTGAGTATTCAAACATTTGACAGCTGCAATTTGCTTTCAATTCAGAAACATCTAAAGTAACCATGTACGCCTTGTGATCATGTTCATATTTTGCAACCCTGTATTTACTGATCACACTATCACCGTCAATATTATTTGCAGTATATGCAAAAGTTTCCACTAGTTCCTCCTGAAATTTGGCAAAAATCTTTTTTGTATACAGATTTGCAGCCTGTTGTTCCATTGGTGATGAAGTCTTCAACACTGGTGTGGTGCAAATTGTATCATAATCAGCTTCTACTTCTTTTTCCCAAAAATTTTCCAGAGCTCTTTCATACTGCTTAAAGAATAAAGGTAGGGTTGTCTGTTGATTCACATAGCCATCAAAAAAGGAGCTAACCCCAAGGTTTGAAGTAACTGCAGCAAAGAATGTGCCACGGAAATAGACAGGGGCCCATTGTTTGCGAGCATGATACACTGCTTGAAGCCACTCATTTTTCTGAAGATTATACTTATCTAGGAGAAACTCCCACGTCGATTCAAAGTCCTCAGCAGTCTCAGAGAAATTGATGCAGCCGTAGAGCTCCCCATAAAAGGAAGGATGAGCCATGTAAATATGAGCCAATCTTTCTTGACCTTCCCTCAAAATATGCCACTTACAAATACAGTGGCGCGTTCCTGGAAAGGCCTGGGCAACAGCAGCTTGAATGGCTCTATCTTGATCTGTGGTTATTGAAACAGGCAGTCGATCATTCATAGCCGATAACCATGTCTTGAACAGCCAAGTAAAAGAAGACTCTGACTCATCTAAAAGTAATGCACAACCAAATAAGACCATCTGACCGTGATGATTAACTCCTGTGAAGGGAGCAAATGGGACTTGATATTGATTTGGTCTATACATTGTATCAAAAACAACAGCATCACCAAAGTAATTATAAGCTGCTCTCGACCTTGCATCAACCCAGAATACATTGGTCATGCGGTTCTCATCATCAAGCTGTATAGCATAATAAAAGCCGGGGTTTTCTGCTTGCATCTTCTTAAAATAATTAAGAATATTTTGAGCATCTCTTCCAAGGGTTCTCTTTTGAGATGGTTTTACATATGTTAAAGGACCAATGTTTCTGAGCAAGTGATTTTGTTGTACTGGAGAGGAACTCCTGACTACGTGTTTTGGTTCATGATATACATAGTTGCCATTGGTGGAGACATAGGCAGCATCACCAGTTGCATTGAATGTCTCAGAAACATTCCTTGTAGCACCGGCAAAATGCCTACGGGGTCTAAGGTATTGCACCTTACTAGGGGAAGTCAAGGAATGGTTATGGTCCTCAACAAATTTTGTCACCGCCCAACTATTTGCATCTTTTCTCTCTACTCTAAGCATTGCATTGCAGCTTTCTATGTTCTTCCTTTTAAATACTTCCCTAGTACAAGAAAAGTCCCAAGCTACGATTGGACCGTCAGGCTTTGAACGACTGAACTGACCAACATGGGTGCTAAAGCCCTCACGCCTTGCATATGCATCATAAAATGACCTTGCAGCATCTTCCGATTCAAACACCATATCTACTCGTGGTTTCAAATATGCATCACCACCATGATTAATAACTTCTCTTTCAGTCAAGTCTACAGTTATATTCTGTCTCTGGCCCTTATCAGGTTCAACATTTTCTCCTGCATGTTTATCACTGTTCTCTCCTTCATCTACTACTTCAACATCCATGACAATAAAATGAACGATAATTGACAACAGAACTTAAATATTTCCTTCAGAGGACTATAAAGTGCCTCAAGCTTATCCTTAAGAAGCGATAATGGAAGCTTCCTGAATTATCAGCCTAAACAAAACATTGATGAAATCACATATCACCTTCTGCAAAACCCACAGGAAATCATTTTTCAATTATGAAACCCATAAAAAAAAAAAAAGAAAAAAAAAGTTCAGAGTACATGTTGATTGCAGGAAAGGGATTAAGAAGTGGTCTGGGTTGAAAAATTGGCGAGGATGAAATGCTAGATCACCAATATTGACTCTTAATATGCTCTACAGTTAAAATAGAAACGGATTGTGATGCAAAGATATACTCAAGCATGGATCCACAAAATTTGGTCATAAGCACATTAAATCTTGAATAAGAAAATGAATATATGCATACATGATACATCTATATATATATATATATAGTACATAGTTCAAAAACCCTGTAACTAGATGACTATTTCCTACAGACAAAATTCACATGAAGTTAGCATAACTAGGACCAAAAGTAAAAGCCACAAAATAGATCACATGTTATGGTATCAGTTATAGGAGTGAATTTGTTTTTGGGAAAGAAAACCAATCATCAAGATTTCTGGGCATCAATTTGACTGAAAAGAAAGGTCATATGAGAACAAGAATTGAACAACTGGACTTGTGAGTGTCGACTTTGTATAAGGTCCCCAAAATATTTCAGGGCATCAATTTCTATATAAGTCTCTGTAAAGAAAACCTTACATAAAGTTAAGAACAGGACTATTGAGCCTCAACTTTGTAAAATTTCAGGGTTTGATTTCTGGACAAGAGATAACTACAATAGTTCTCATAAACTATGAACAACTAACTACCTGCTACACTATTAAATACAGATGCGTGAGACATTGAGAGTTGAGACCAGCATTGCCTTGTACTAGGAAGATGCTAATGGTATATATCAAATGCTTAGACGTAAGAGGAAACTTTTCAAAGCAACACATGCCCATTGAAGCTTATAAAATAAAGACCAACTAGTTAATTCAAGGACTAAACTATTTTGCCTTAAAAGAACCAATTCAGGATACTGCCCTCAAATAGCGTGACAGTTTCACAATTGACAATTCACAAATAGCGTTTACATGACAATTGAAAACCATTTGATAACAATATGATTCGTAGGCCCTACGTTCCCTCTTCCTCCAAGAAAACAGGAGAAAGTGTAATGTTATAAGTTACAACATACTACTGTTTCCCCATTCTCAAACCACAATCTTCCTGTCACACATGGTTCTCCAAAACCCAGAAACGAGACCCGAAAAGCAAAATTCACCAACCTATGGGCCAGGAAGAGAAGAGGTGGGTCGAACCAAAGCTTGAGATTTACGATGGAACTGTAAACAGTGTGGTTTTGGAGCCAACGTCGCGTTCAAACTTCAAAAAGCAAACTCTGACTGCAGGCAGGTTCGTGATTAGGGTTTTTCTGGCTCGGAGGAGGAAGCGCGAGAATTTCGCGATGACAGAAGTGAGTGAGTGAGTGAGTGAGTGAGTGAGTGAGTGAGGGCGAGTCAGGAGAACGAGTCGGAAGGAGTAAGGAAGCGCAGAGAATGAAGAAAACCAACTCGGTTTGTCTGTTACTTAAACTTCTACTCCGGTTCGGTTTTGGTTTACATTTGTCATTCTTTCTTCTCTCATTCTCTCTAACTCATTTATTCCCTTTATTTTTGTTTGTCAAATAAAATAAGCTTTTTCTTTTCTTTTTTGTGAAAGAAAAGTTTTGAGATGGATCTGGTTTTATTAAAGTTAAGGTATGTCTCTAAACTCTAAGAACGTTTATAGGGATATTTATAGATTATCTATTAACCAAGTCCTCATATCAACTCTGAGAATAGAACTCGTAACTTTGTAAATTATGTGCAACTCTTTACTAACTGAACTAGTTTTTGTTGGCTCAAATTAATATTATTTTTGAATGGAACTTTATCACAAAAAAGCTACTCATTTTTCTCTACAAATGTGATTGAACCCAAAAATCTCTACTAATTTGAGTTGTCAATGAGTCACTATTTATTATAGGGCAAAATTATATCTTTATCTCTAAATTTTATATCAATTTTTAATTTTGTCTATAATATTTATTTGTTATCAATAAGTTTGACATCTTTGTTGTTTTATTTTCTTGCTCAAAAGTTCATCAAATGACTTGACCATAGACTCAACATCTTATTTATACTCTTAGGAATGATTGTTAAATACTTTCAAATTTGAAATGTACTATCAAATATATTTTTGAAGTTTGAATTCACTATCAAATTACAAAATATGTCCCCTAGAAATACGTTTACATAAAGTTTGTTGTTAAATCATTTCATCAAATTAAGATAAGGAATAAAATCGAGTTAAAGATAAAATTGACAACAAAACAAATTATGGGAATGAAATTAAAAATTAATGTTAATTCTGAGAAAAAAACAAGACTTTTTGCCTAAATTTAATTAATATTTTTCAGTTATAAATGATTAGGATAGATTATTAATTTAATATCTAGAAAATAATACTTCTTAATTTAATATTCAAAAATATAAATTTATGTTTGGTATTTTAAAAATATATGTTTAATTAATTTACATTTTTGTTAAACTAGATGAAAAATGGAATAGGAAATATCTCATCCTTCAAAGACAGACATACGACAATTTAGTATTTGCACTATCATTGAAGATATTCACAACATTATTCATCACACCACTCGATTGCTGCAAGGAGGAACCTTAGGTCAAAAGATCCTCAGACAACTCCTAGACTTTCTTCCTTATAGCTTTTTTTCTTATGGTGATCATAGCTTTATTTGTTTTTAGTCCATTTTAGTTGTGGTATCAAAAAAAAATTAACAATAAATTTTGCTGACATAATTAAAATGGTGTTTGTCAAGTGTTATTGTCTAATTGTTTTGTTTATTTGCTAATTTATTAATTTTTATGTTGTTTGGACTCTACACTGAATTGTTAAATATTTTTTATGGGATATTTTTTTGTTGTTTTAATCTTATCTATATTAGCACTTAATTATTACATCAGCACAACTTAATAATATATCAATTTTATAATTAACTTTTCCATTGTTTAGTCTAGGGTGTGTTTAAGGGTTGGGTTCAGGGCACCTTGGTTTAGACTCACTATTTTATTTGTCGGATTGAATTAAAGAAAACAATTGAGTTAATCTAAGCTAACTTAAACCAAACAGTGGCGTGGGTTGGGTTGGCTGGTTGACCTATTCTATTTTTTTTATAAATATTTTATAGCTTTTATATATTTATCTTTTTCAATTTGGTCTCTCTTAAATTTTTTTCCTCAATTTAATCATTCACGATTTGTTTTTGCGGGACTTTATTGAAAATGAAAATTTATATAAATGGACTAAATTATAAAAATAATATTATTTGAGAGATCAAAGTATAATTTTAACTAAATAAAAAATTAATTTTATTTTTACAAGCCGACAGATTGAGTTGGGTTGAATAGATTCAAAATTTTGAAACTCACAACTTTCTAAATTCAAACCAATTCACCAACTCAAACTAGCAGGTTGAGTTGATTTTAGCATATTAGTGAGTTGACTCAACCCACTGAACACCCTTTATATTGTCAACACACTAATTTATTTTATTTTTCAAAATTTGTTTTTCTTTAAAATGTATATTATCTGTTTTTCTCTTAAAGTTTGTTTTATAAAAAAAATGTTAATGGACCTAAGATGTAAGACAGAGACCAGGTCCATGAATGATTTTTTTTTTTATGTCCGTTTCAGTTAAACTTTAAAGCTTCCAAAAAACACAAAAGTTAGTTTTCTCTAAAAAAAAATAACACAAAAGTTAGCTATAAAATTAAACCCAAAAAGGAAAAAACAAACATTCAAAAAAGTTTATATATATATGTAAATTGTAAACAACAAGGACATCCTCAGTAATAACATACCTTTTTAAATAGAATTTACTAAAAAAAAATTTTAACTATTTTCTCTCTTTATCTAATAGTGTCATTACTCATTAGTCATTATATATCTTTTTTTCCTTTTACCAAAAGTGTCATATTATATCTTAATAAAAAAAAAAATTTCTATTTTTAAAACTTAATTTTAATTGAGTATTATTAACTATTATCTTATCTAATACTAATCATCTTTTAGCCAATTTCAAGGTTGCACAGCCAATATTCAAGCTTTTTCAAACTCCATTGTCTAACATCAAAGTCATATTCCATAAAAGAAAAAAATCAAAGTAATACGAAATTTCAACCCATTTCCAACAGGGAACATATATTCAACTTCAAGAACACTTCAGAATTTCCATTACAAGAATTTCACATTAAACTCGAATAATAAATTTTGATTAAAGTCTTCCAATTGAATGAAAATAAATTATACTTTGAACCAGGAGCTAGACTAGAGTCTAGAGATTTTCTTCACCTTTTTTTTTTTGTGATAGAATTTTCTTCACTTTTCAAAACCAATAAGAACTCAGCTATTTATTGCATTTCTTTGTCTAATTCTCGCTGCCACATCTTAAGCATTTATAAAATATAAAAATTAAGAAATTATAAATGTAATGACTGAATACAAATTTTAAAGGCTAAAGTGCACTTTTGATCCCATAACGTTGGCAAAAGTCTCAATTTGGTCCCATAACTTTTTTTGTTGTAATTTTGGTCCCATAACTTTTGAAAACGTCTCACCGTTGGTCCCAAGCTGATTTCCATTCATTATCTGCTGTTAACTCCACTCCACCCATATTTGTCACGTCATCATTCAACTCAATATGTCAGATCATCTTTAACGACAAAAAATGGATGGAAATCAACTTGAGACCAACGGTGAGACATTTTCAAAAGATATGAGACTAAAATTGTAATAACAAAAAAGTTATGGGACCAAATTGAGACCTCTGCCAAAGTTATAAGATTAAAATTGCAACAAAAAAAATTATGGAACTAAATTGAGATCTTTACCAAAGTTATGGGTCTAAAAGTGCACTTTAGCCAATTTTAAATAATTTATCGACAACATTCACAACAACAAGTCAACAACAAAATTTAACCTTATGGGCATCTTTTCGGGATTATCTGTGCTCACTGAAACTAGAAAATGAGAGGGAATCAAATGGAGGAACAGTAAATGCAATGTATTCTTTTTTGTATCACTTAGATCATTTTCTTGTTGGTTATAAGATAATTTAAGAAATAATAACTTAAAACCAAAAACTAAAATCCCCATCAAAAGTCTACACTACACTCTACACCCATATCTATCCAATTCAATTCAATGCCCCTAAAAACAAAAAACCAAAAAATAAAATTCACCTATCTCAATATCATTCCCCACCTATCACAAACACATAACAACAACAAATCAAAACAGATTCAAACATAAGAAGAAATAGAAGAGTTGGGTGATGAAGAAGAAGAAGGGGAAGTTGCAGAGCGTAGCAACTTCTCTGGTCCAAAATCATCATCATTATCATCATCATCACACACCGCCATAGCCGCCGTCGAATCTTCCATTACCAAATCAGGATAGGTGGGGCTATTCAAAATCTCTTCCATGTTAAACTCGACCTCCTCTGTACTCGTCCTGAACAGAAAATCGACGGCGTCGTCATCAAGTCTTCCGCCGCCGCCGCCGTCGTCGTTGAACATGTGCAGCAAATCGGCGACGGGCAGGTCCGGGACTTGAAATTGGGAAAACGCATCATCGTCCATGAAGATCCATGGAAGAAACTCCGGCTCGTTAGTAGTAGCCGGAGGAGGATCCACGGGAGCGATCGGCGAGGATTGAATTTGGGGATTTTGAGGCTCAATTTGTTGTGGGTGTTCTTGGTGGTTGTTGTGATTGTGCAGATTTTGGGAATCGAAGGAGTGATGGGGATGATGAACTTGTTGTTGTTGTTGTTGTTCTTGTTGATGGGATGATGATGATGATGTTACTGTGATGATTAGTGTTTGTTCTTGTTGTTGTTGGTTTTGGGATTCGTCAGAATTCTGTGTCGTCTTGTTGTTAATCTTGTCCATGTAGTTGCTAATGTCGAAGTTGGTCACTGCATTTACTCCTCTGTATTGTATGGCTGCCACGTCATATGCCATTGCTGCCTCCTCTTGCGTGCCTTCAAACAATCATCAAAAGCTCAAAACATTAGCACATAACACAGTAAAAAATAAAAGACAAAAGTATTAATTTGTTCTTCAAACTTTATATCAACTGTCAATTTTATTTTTAATCATTTTTTGTAGTCAATTTCATCTCTAATATTTCACATTTTGGTCAATTTTATCATTTGCACTTACTTTAACAAAATATTAACGATATAATCTACATGGCTAATGATATGTAATGTAAATTTAATAGAAAAAGAAACTCAATATCTAACTCAAATAGAAAAAAAAGATACAATTTGTCGTTAATTTATTTAAAGAAATTATTTTAAGGGTAAAAATGACTGAAATGTAAAACATTAAGGATAAAGTTGACCATAAGAAAAGATTGATGATGAAATTGACAGTTAGTGTAAAGTTTAGTGACAAAATTAGTACTTTTACCAAAATAAAAACAAATATAGAGACTAAATCCAATGAATCATAGAGATTAAATGATTAATTTTATCATTTTATGTTTTTAGAAGGAATTATAAGCATTAAAACAGTGAATACTTTGCTATCCTAATAAAACTTAGTTGTTGACAAGAAAAATAAAACTTAACTAATGAGTAATGACACCCTAAGTAACAAAATTAAAATTTATTAGAATTGTAAGGACTCTAGCACCTTTAATTAAATAATAAGAATTGTGTTAACCCAAAAAAGAATAATGAATATTTACTGAATTCAGCCAACCAAAAACCCTAATAGAGATAACAATATGACACAGAATCTGAGAAAGTTGGACTTTTGCAGAGAGAATAAAAAAGATTAGCACCAAAAAGTAGTAATTAAAAAAAGGGGGTTGTTACTGTTTAAATGAATTAAAGAACAAATAAAATACCCAGAAAAGATAACTTTATGATACAGAATCTACAGTATGTGCCTGGTTTAGAAATCACGTGCCCACGCTAGGTGTTTGTTACAAATACTGACTGAGGCAAGTGTTGGTGATCTAGTCTCTTTTTCTTAAATGTTAGAACTTAAAAATGTAGATAATCTTTGAGCTAAATGGTAAATACTAAAATAGAAAACCAACTGGTCAAGTTTTGTATTTTTGTTCATCCTTAAAGGTTAGCCACAAATATATTTCTTTTATTGTTTTAAAAATAAAAAACAATAATAAAAAAAGGTCCGACATTTTGGCAGGATATCGTGGAAGCAGGATGCATGAAGAAAGTACAAAGTCAAGGATCTGCTGCACCCTCCAACAAAAACAAACTACTGGCTATCGTTAGTTTAGGACTCATTGTCAAATGTTGGGTCAGTGTTAGCCAACTAATATTGTATATATATATATATATTGCATGAAACCTGGCTCAACAAAATGAGGAATTGATTTTTTTTTTGAGCAGGCATTTTTAAAATTAATAAATAAAAAATGGTTTCATTAAAAAATTGTTTCCTTTTAGGATTAAAAGTAGTGAAAATTTTGAACTTATTCTGCCACAAAAAGCTATTGGGCATTGGCACAACATCAATTGGCAACCATTGAAGAAGACAATATCAAATAGTAACTAGCACACAGAAATGTTACTTCCATAAAAGCCCAAAAAAGATTTTGGTCCTTTAATGCTGGCCTAACATCAAAGTAATTCCCTAAAATGAATTTTATATGAATTAAACACTCAAATCTTAGTTTTGGTTCTAACTCCCTCTTTATAAGACAATCTAAGGAAACAAACAGTTTCTATAGAAACAAAGTTAAGTTTTTGAGCCTATAATAATTAAACTATTTAAGAAAATGTATTGCAATTATTGGAACCATTTTCAAAGTAAAGTTTCACTTGGCAAAAAAGTACTTTTTTACTAATAATTGAGATCAATGTCACAATTGTTTTTCTTTTTATGGGTCTGACTGCCTGACCATGAGTGTGATGTTAATATTACTCTCTAAGATTTGGTCCCAACAAAAGCCTTAAACCTGATCTCTACACATCATTCCCTCGTGGTGGCCACTATATTATAAACACAGTGGAGTCATTAAGAAGAGAGATGGAGAGAGGAAAGGCACGTGGCTTGCTGCATGCAGCATATGAATAACTTCCCTATTATTAATTAATCCCCAGGTCAAAGTAGAGAGATTCATGCATATTGTGTCTCACGTGGACAAAAAGTTGTGTGCCATACTTCAATCCACCGAATATCATATCATATCATGATTTTGTGCAAGTGTAATAAAATTTCAAGTGTAATATCATATCACTTTTTTTATTTAGTTTTTCATAAATTAGATTTAATTTAATACTTATCTATCATAATTTGTTTTGTTTATTTTACAATAAAATATATATTATTAATTATGTGGCACCGTTAATTGGCGATATAATAACGTAATGCGTATTATTTTTATTAAAAAGTTAAAATTGACAATAATTAAATTAAAAAATTAACATGTAAAATATAAAAAAAAAATGAAACATGTCTTGTATCAATATTTAATTTAGCATTTTGTATCGGTACGTGTTTCAGATGGTGTGGAGTTATGAAGTGTATAATTGGAGATTTGGATTGAGTACAGATGTCATTAATGATAGTTCTTCATATGGTGACCTATATATCGGTTAACTAATGAATTAATGTGTTTGAACTTTGAATTTTACTAACTCAATGTGTTAGACACCTTGAGACAATAAATTCTAAAGGATTATATGTAACGTCTTGGGTTTTGTGAATAGACGTTTGGTGCGTGTTAGGCACGACATTAACTTCAAAACTCCTCTACTAAAACAATACTCCTATTACATTAATTTTTTTTTTCAGCAACTTCACAATTTTACTAGAAATTGAATTTATCTCAAATTCTCAACACAATGATGTATCTTAATTAGCTATAATTAACTATTTGCAGTTTTGCACATCTCCCTATGGTGGGGACACAGACAAAGAGGAAATTAGTACCAAACAGTTATACTATCCTCTTGCACATGCCATGGAGTAATATTTTATTGGGATCTAGATTCACTACTTTGAACCATTTTTAAAAATTCACCTAATTCTCATCATTATAACTTTATTTTCTAAAGATAAAATTAAAATTGAGGAAAGAATTAAATTTTATGAAAGGGAAATAGAATGAGATCAACTTACTATATGTCCCCAAGTAGAGATATTTGTTGCCTAGTACTCTTCCAATTCGAGCTTCCCATCGACCGTTATGGTGATGCCTATTCAAATCAAACAACAACATTAATTTGCAAAATCCAATATCAATTTCCAATATCCAAATGGCTTATAACAAAATCTCATCATAAATACATTTATAATTGTTTGAGATTCTTGAAGAAGTTAGATAATGTTCTTTATGAAACTCTTTAAAATAATTATAATTAAGCCAGAATTTACCAATCATTATTACAATTATGATAAAGTAATTTCCAGCTGATTAACCTATAAATGCTCAATGGAACTAACCTTGCAACCCCTCGATACTTAGAAACCCCTCTCGAAAATCCACTGCTTTGTCTTCGCAATGAAGCTAAATACTCTTCTTTTGTGACCTTCTCCATTTCCTCCAGATCCTTCGAATATGTTTCTAACTGCAAAATTCGTTTTTTTTTTTAATTTAATATAAAGTTCATTTGGTCAAGTTAAATTAATTGAATATCCTTAAGCTAATATGCACCTAAAAATGTGATTGACTTATAAATTAAACATTGGTATCACATATTATAGTCATGTGATTAATTCAAATTAAACATTATGGCATGTGTTTTGTAAATAAAAGAAAATTAACGTACCGGGAAATTTAATGTTGTACTTCTTCCCCAGTATTTAAGTGCAGCAAGATCATAGGTGCGAGCAGCATCTTCTTCATTATCATAAGCCCCTACACAAATATGAAAAAAGAAAATTATTAAAAAAAAAACAAAGTAATTTCTACCAGAGAAAGAAATTATTGAAGATTGAAAAGTAAAGAAATATATTTTATTGACGCTTTCATTTTTGGTGTAAAATTAGATATTGTTTCCTTAAAAAACTGACAATGTAGAGTAATGTTCACCAAAAAGTATTTAGTGAATTAATCAAAAAAGTTTCCCAAAAGAAAAATAGAAACTAGCAATTTAAGAATTTTCTGGTTGAGAAATTGAAAGATATAAAAATTGAGCGTGAGATCCAAGTTCATGAAAAGAGAAGACTTACCCAAATAAACTAAGGCAGCGACAAAAAGTTGTATATGTGAACGTTGCAATGACATATTATCAGAAATAACAACACACAGTCAGAAACAAACATAATAACAACAGGGTCTGTAAAATATTAATAAGATAAAAATAAATTAATTAAATAAACACATTAAACAAAGCTAAATAGATCTCTCATTTTACCTCAATTTATCTTCTTATTTTAATCAAAGCAACCCAATTAAAAAAACCAGAAAAGGAAAAAAAAAAAAGCAAATTACCTTGTCGTCCCTTCTTGTTCTGGAGGTTGTTCCAGGAGCTCTTATCCCATAGATGAGCTTCGAACCTCCCAGTCCATCGATGCCTTCGAATCAGAACATTGAAAACACAAAATTAACCAAAACATGCAAATGCGAGAGCAATTAGGAAAACGCATTTTCGCATAATCAAGAAGAGAAGCCAAAATCTCGATTAATTTCACAGCTTCGAATTAATTCCGATTCTTACGAACAGAGAAATGCGGAATGTAACAGTCAAAGCATTAAATAAAATGAGAAATCGAGGAAATAGAGAGAGAGAGAGAGAGAGAGAGAGAGAGAGAGAGAGAGGGAGAGAAAGAGTAATTAATTGATTACCTGGTGACTCCTCGGTAAATAGAGCTTCTTCTTCCGCCATTAATGGCGGCGGCAGAGGTTAAGGTTCTGCCTCTCCGCTTCTGCGACTTCTTCTTCGCATTCTCGTTTTCACTACTGTTTCTAGGTCGCTTAGTATTATTATTATTATTACTATCCTTCCCTCCCTCTTCTGTTTGATCAGGATTCTGAAACTCCACGGAAGAAGACGGCGAGGAAGACGAAGAAGAAGAAGAAGGAGAACAAGGAGAAGATGAAGAAAAAACAATTGAAGACCTCTTCATCACTTTCTGCCTCAAATACACACAATGCGATGAATATCGAATCTCAAAGACGAAGAAGAAGAGAGTTTCAGTTTGTGTGTATTTCTTCTCGCTTTCTTTGCGTTTGGCTATGGTGGATTCTGTGTTTGAGTATTTGTAGAGAAGAAGTATAAGTAGTAGTATTTATTATCTTGGTAACCTAAAGTGGTTTACCAAATGAGAGAGAAAGAGAGAGATTTGGAAGAGAAATAATGAGAAGGTGAAGAAATCGTGATTTAATTATAAGGGGAAATTGAATCTGTAATTTCTGTGGGGTGGTAGAAGAAGAAGGGGGTGAGTTAACTAGGGTAAAATTGAAGCTGGGTTAATTAACCATGAGTCAACCAAAGTGGGTTGAATTTTTACACTTGGCATCATGGTGCACCCATGCTATACCAATGGGGTTTGGTTTAGGAATCTCCCCCTTTTCCTTTTTCATTATTTTTAATTTTTATTATTTATTATGATTATTTTTTTTGAACAAATTAGGATTTTTTAAAAATTATTGAGTTAATTAATTAATTTCTAAAAAATTCAAATATATAGTTTAATTTTTAATCTATTAAAATAATATAATTATTAATTTTTTTTATGAATTAAATAATATATTATTTTATAATAACAACTAAAATCTTTTTTCACTAGGTGAGGTCGGCTATATGAATTAACTGACGCTAACGTATTTTATCCTTGTACATGTTAACTGTAAAGTTATTGATAGAGAGATATTTCTGGATAATTTCTTAGATAGTTTTCTTTGTCTTCTCTCTTTCCCGAATTATAAGATTCTATTCTTACTTTTTTTCAAGTGAAGAAAATTTGTAAGTTTTTACCTGGACTATTTTTTTTCTTTTACAATAAAAAAAAAGGGTCAAGATTTTCATGGATGGTGGTTAGTGGTTTCCTTGGTTTTGTGTTTGGGTTATTATTACTAGAAAACAGAGGATGTGTAATGAAGAGAAGTAACGGTAGGAAGTAGCTAGGAAGGAACATGCATTTATAATCCTTCTTTCCTTTTTAAAAATATTATTATTTATAAGTTCTTCAATTTAATATATGAAAAATATTAATCATAATTCGTATCTTTTTAAATATTCAGACACAAAGCTTAAAAACTTAATAGCCGATTTCACAGCTATGTATGAATATTCATAATAAATTTTTTACAAAAAAGAAATGAGACAAATAACAAGTTGTTCCCAATTTCTTTAATTATTTTTTAATCATATATTTGTGTATATATATATATTTGCTTGAAAGATAATTCATTCAAAAGTAAGGCAAAGTCAAACACAATACAAACGAAAACAAANCCCCCCCCCCCCCCCCCCCCAAAATTTTACAAATATATATAATATCTATACATGAAGTTGCATTATATGACTGACAGCTTAGCGGCAATCACTCTAGACCCCTTAATATGAAGACAAGGGTTCGATTCTCGAGCCAGCTACTCACTTTTTTTCACTTTTCTTATTTCTTTAAGGCTAAAATTCCATTTTGTACCCCCACATGTTTATTCTTTTCCACTTTGGTCCCTCTTAATGGCCCCCTGTACATAATTTCTAGCTCCGTCACTGAGAGGGAGGACCATGCCGTTGAAACAGCGACGGCCCAAAGTTTAACTCAGAAAAACTCTCATGACAGAGAGAATTTTCTCTCATGAAGGAGAGATTTTAGGATCGACTTTTTCCAGAGTCAATGTTAATTATATATATATATATATTTCTAACTACATGGTAATATGAATAAGTTAGAAATAATTGAAATTAATAAGTTACCAATTTTGTTTTATTCAAAAATATTTTATATTCATAATTATTAGTTATCATTAATGGTCAACTACAAGTCTACACTCAATTGATTCAACTGAATAAGGAAAACAATTTAGGCGGGGAAACCATAATATTACCTTGAAAAAAAAAGGAAAACAATTTATTTATATCGATTCGTAAGTTAAAAAAGTTGATATAAAAGACTAATTTTAATAATATTTATCAAATGAACTTTTGACTTCAATTTAATTTAATTTTTTGATGGTTAGTAGAAAAAAAATTCGTTAAGAGTAACTCGTAGTTATGAACTTGTTGTATTCAGATTTGAAAATGAAAAAGATATGACTAATTTCGCTTGCTTGATAGTAAAACAAGCGTTCCACTTTTGGGATTCAATTTTACTTAATTTGCTAACAATCTCAAATAGATGGAGAAAATACTTGTAAAAGGAAACACATAACTCTAAACTCGTGACATTTGAATTTAATATGAGAAATATATTGTCATATTTAAAATTTTGGAATAAAAAAGAAACTAAATAAAAATATGTAGGCCTAATATAAAACTTCAAAAATATTTAGAATCAAAATTAACTCAAGAACATATATTTGAAACTAATTTGAACATTTGATCCAAGTAAAATGTCAATTTTGTTTTTGTACAAAGTTAAAATGTTGAATAAAACTCAGCTTATGTCTGTTGGGCTTTTGGCCCACTATTATCCTTTTGGTTTCAGTTGTACTGTACTGAAGAATAAGCTTGGGCCAAGTGTTCAAAATATAAAACTATTATAAATTTGCTATGAAAATAATATTTCTAACAAAAAAAATTGAAAATAAAAAAAATTGAAAATAAGATTATTGTCATAAATTCAATCATAATATCCTGAAAATTTTATTATTTTTGGAAAAATTCTAAGATATA
Organism: Chamaecrista fasciculata; assembly: GCA_003254925.1. Taxonomy (NCBI): domain Eukaryota; kingdom Viridiplantae; phylum Streptophyta; class Magnoliopsida; order Fabales; family Fabaceae; genus Chamaecrista; species Chamaecrista fasciculata. Next base: position 78,481 of record QANZ01041084.1, on the reverse strand, counting down.
ACTTGGGGTATGCATATAATTACATATAATTGTGAAGTGACATAATTTTTTTTAAAGTAATTTAATGTTAAAAAATAATAAAAAATATAACTTTTTTTAACCAATTAAAACTAGGGTAAATTACAAAATAGGGTCCTGTGGTTTGGCCCTGTTTCAGATAGGGTACATGTGGTTTTAAAAGTTTCAAATTGGGGCCTGAGGTTAACTCCGTTTGCAAAATAGGGTCTAGGTGGTTTTGACCGTCAAAAAACTAACGGTGCACGTGATAATTTGCCTAACAATCTCAGGGTCTTTAGTTAAAATACTATTTTAAGACCCTAACTATTAATTTTTTTGCGTTTGAATCCCTATTTCTTACAATTTCATCCTAAGGACTAGAAAGTTATTAAAAAAAGTTTATGATCTTTATCATCTTCATTCATTTTAGTCCCAAATCCTCAAAATAAATTTTTAAAGTGTCTCAAAACTCTTCCAAACATTTCAATTTAGTCCTTAAAAGTATTAAAAACCCTAAAACCTAAACTCTAAACCTTAAAACTATAAACCCTAAACCCTAAACTCTAAAATTCTAAACCCTAAAACCTTAAACCCTAAAAAATCTAATTTGAGCAATTAGGTCTCTCACTCATTCTTATCCCATTATTCTCAATTCCCCATCTTTTTCACCATCTTCATTCATTTTAGTCCCAAATCCTCAAAATAAAATTTTAAAGTGTCCCAAAACTCTTCCAAACATTCCTATTTAGTCCTTAAAAATATTAAAAACCCTAAAACCCTAAACTCTAAACCCTAAATCCTAAACCCCTAAAAAAACAACTCTCTTGCAATTTGGTCCCTAAATCCTACTTTCCTCTTCACCTTGCCTCAAATTTATTAAATCAGAATGGCCAAAGTCCTATTTTGGTCCCCCAGTTATGCTCAGTGTTCCAAATTGGTCCCCCAGTTATTTTTCGTTCTATATTGGTCCCCCAGTTATGCAAAATTTGGCAAAGTTGGTCCCTCTAACAGTTTCCATCCATTTTTCCTTTAAAAAAACGACAAAATTAATTTTTAACTCCTAAAAGTTTAAAGTTTTTGCATCAAAGACCTTTTTTCTATAAAAGAACCAAAATGTAAGAAAGAAAAAATAATTTGGATGTTTTAGTTTATTTCACACAAACAAAATCAATCTCTCTCTCTCTCTCTGTCTCTCTCTCCGAAATCAAACCCCTCTCTCTCTCTCACCCAAATCAAACCCCAAATTGCTGCTCTCTCTCTCTCCGAAATCAAACCCCTCTCTCTCTCTCTCTCTAACCCAATTCAAACCCCAAATTGCTGACCACCTCCTTCAAATCCAGAATCTCGCCTTCCTGTTCGCCTTCCATTTTCTTTCTTTTTGGTAACATGAAACCCAACCTGACAAATTTATTCGCAAACAAACAAAGGCAATCAAAGTTATTATTAACAAATGTGATTGAATGTGAACAGAACACCGTGCCTTTTTAGTGTTTGTGAAAATGCCTGAAAGGCTATAATCAATTTTGGTTTCGTTTTGTTCTCTTTGAATCGGGGCATGTGATTTGAGCCTGGGAATGGTTAGAGATGGCTCGGAACGGAAGCGTTGTCCCGGCGATCTGGTGGAAGAGTTTAGACATAATTCTGGCGATCTCGAAGGCCAAAACGCCGACGGTCGTTCTGGATTTGAAGGAGGTGTGGTTTTTGGGGTTTGATTTCAGGAGAGAGAGAGAGAGAGAGAGAGAGAGAGAGAGAGAGAGAGAGAGAGAGAGAGAGAGAGAGAGAGAGAGAGAGAGAGAGAGAGAGA
>QANZ01041084.1:23222-76572 GCA_003254925.1 Chamaecrista fasciculata | reverse complement strand
AAAAAAAAAAAAAAAAAAAAAAAACTAATCAATGGTACTAATTTTTTAATGGAGAAAAATGATGATAATTTTTAAAGACGACTATTTTTTTTAACTAATATATATAATGCTTCAAAATAAAACTCCATATATTTATGTGACCCTATCGTAGCTAGTATTCATAAACTTTTGGCAAAAGAAAAAAAACATTGATAAACTATCAAATAATCTAATCTTAATAGTTAATAATATATATTATTGATTTATAAAGTTAAGTAATCTATTATATAATATAAAGAGAATATAAATTAATAAAAGTTCATGAAATTTAAGTAATCTATTATAATTATTTCTAAACATGATAAAAATAAGTTTATAATTTATAATATATTTTGAAAAATTAAAAATAACGTTTACATGAGACATATTTATTGATCTCTTTGCGCATTTAATAAGTGTCGCTGGTTTGCTTGAAGCGGCTTTCTCCTTGTTCCTCACGCCCTTGTGTTTTTCGTTGTGGAGCTTAATTTCATTCGGCGGGTAAGTTTCCACGTTTTTAGCATTTGATTGTTGATTTCTGTGTTTTGGCTATATCGAATTGAATGTGCGAGCGAGTAACGTAGTTTTCATTTTGACATCGGTGACAGATTCATTCCCCCTTTGTTTGCGAGTTGAAGAAGATGATTGCGAATGTGCGATTAGTTGGTTAGTGAGTAGGAGCATTGAATTCGGGAGCCTACTGATAGGAGCTTTCAGGATTTGAATGCTCTCATGGTAATGCCTCCATCGATGCTTTAATTCTCTGATAATACATCCATTTACAGTGATTATTTCATAGGGATTTTGATTGAACTTTTTGTGTCCCAGATGCAGAGCACTAGCAGAGATAAAGCTTTTGATCTGCTTCAAATTCTTAAGCAAAGCCAACAGGTGAGTGATGAGATGGGTTCAGATGATGAAAATTTTGGTTTCTGAGTGTTGGTTAGTATTGTACACCCTGAGTATGCTAGTGCTTTGTATATCAGTAAAAGCTCTTTTTTCAAGTTCCCTTTTGACTTCTTTATGTTTCACTTACTATCAGCATATCTGGTCTTATTATTTCAAACAAATGGGTGTGAAAAGTAAATTGTAATCATGCTCATCAATAAAGACTGCTTACCATTTGGCTATGCTTTTAAAAGACTGATTTAAGCTGAGCCAGTTACTTGAGGTATTTAATCACGGAACTTTCTTTCTCTTCCTAATATGCTTATAGAGGATTTCCAAGACTTATGGCAGGTGATTAGAACACAAGTTTCAAAGCTCTTGGTTACGTTTTTGCTTTTCTAGTATGAAAAGAATATTTGTCAAACAAATAGTATGCATTTATCTGTGATTCTGCTATGCCTCAGTCAGTGAGATTAACAATGGTGGAAATTCGAAAATCAATCATTCATTATTATTGAAACTCCTTGACTTATGTTGACATGGAGTTGTCGGGACTATTCATCCAAGTCCCACGTCGGTGGGAATTAAAAGTCAGAGTGTGAGAGCTCATATATATGTAGGGGTGAGGTATGAGCTTCAAATATGCACGGACACATAGATTTAGATAGATTTATTATTAGCCTAAAGGATATATTGGGGTTTGAAAATCTATGTGTTGCTTCGTATTTGAAGCTCATACCTCACCCGAAGGAGTGGATCAACTAAATTACAGTGGCTGAATTATAACATCTCCACCATTAATATAATGTAAAAGTCAATACATAAATCTTTAATCAACTTATCTAATGGCCATCAAGTGATATTTTAGCCATACTTCAGCCACTATAATTTAGTTGATCCGTTTCCCTCATGCGATGCTGTAATTCAGCCATACTTCAGCCAGTGCCACTTTAGCCTGATCCACTCCCTTCTGTGTGAGCCTATAATTATGCAGTTTGGGTGAATATTACTGCAGAGACCATTCCTAGCGTCAGATTTTATGTAATTTGTGCTACGAGATTTGGTAAGGCTGGCTAACCCTCTACACTTTCAGAAATTTCGTTTGATGAATTATTTATTTTCTACTATACTTCAAGACCCTAGTTCTTCATAAGGGTTTCTTCAGATGTTTCACAATTTTGTTTTCCAGTGCTACATGAGGTATCCGTTTCTTAATTGGGTACATTAAACCTCTTTCGATATGTTATTTATTTCACTCTTCTCTGTGCCTTAATATTTTTTCTTTCTTCCTTGATATTATAAATTATAATTCATTAATTTTCGTTTACTTGAAAAATTGAAAAATTAACTTTCAATCTTTTTGTTTTTATGATATAGTAAGTTTTGAATATATGTTTGACCAATATAAAATAATTAGTTTTTTGTGCTTAAAATTGCGTCGATTGGTTATAATTATATTTGCCATACAATTTTTGCGCTCAGTGGGCCTTTCAAGGTATGATTTAATTGGTTTTTTAGTTCGTATTTGATGCTAAAATTTTAGGATCAAACCCATACTATAATAGTGATTACTGACTAGTGACTATGCTCCCATGATTTCAAACAGGTTGTGTAATGTCACACTATCAGTATCAATGAGCTGTCCTTGCAATTGGACTATATTTGCCATTCTATTCCATCCCCACACAACCATTCAAACACAAATTTCGTCTAATTTGACTATTCCATTCCATTCTGCTCCCTCATCATCCCTCCAGCCTGACATATCTTTAATCTCACTTGGTTGGTGTTGACTTTGTAGTCAATAAGCAAAGGTACACTACCCCACTTTGCAATTTGACTCTTATTTCGTGTTCACACAAACTTCTGTGCCTTATGCCTTTATATGTTTATTGTCCTGGACTCTTGCTCAATCTCCAAAGGAGAAAAAGAGCAGTTGAGTAAGAAGAGGGTTCATTTGATGGCATTGGTTATTGCTGTGTTTCTGATTCTTCTACTCCAAAGCTTCAATGTCCATTCCCAGGCAACGAAAAGCAAGGAACATTGCAGCCATTCCTGTGGGGATGTCCGAAACATAAGCTACCCATTTCGAGTAAAAGGCGACCCAAAACACTGTGGCGACAAGAGGTATGAATTATCATGCGACAACAAGATAGCAACATTGTCTCTGTATTCAGGCAAATTTTACGTGCAAGACATTGATTACAACAACTACACAATCCGGTTGGTTGATGTTAACTTTAACCCTAATAATTGCTCCTCTACCCCCTTTGATTTCTTAAGCTATCGCAATTTCATAACAAGCCTTCAGTCCAGTTATACTTTTGATTATACTTGGGATTATCCCTTGATTCCAATCGAAGTAGTATACATGACATGCGACAAAGCAGTGAATGATCTTTTGTATCTTAATGTGACTACTTCCTCTTCATGCATTGAGAATGGTCATACCCATAATTATGCACTTGTTCTTTGGCACGAAGATTTAGCTGCGAAGGATGTGAGAGTTGGATGCCATGTGAAGTCTATTGTTTTGGTAGATTGGGAGAACTACACAATAACAAGCAATGATGGTGTTAATAATTTTACTTTTAAGAATGTATCATACTCTGACATTCACACACGCTTGCTCCACGGATTCCACCTTTCATGGCTTCATGGTGTTTGTGAGTATTACTGCTCTAACCCTTCGTTGTATTTCGATAGTTGTTACCTAAGCTCTTCCACGGGGAAGCTGGAATGTAATGATCATTGCTATCCCACTTCCGCTACGTTTAAGTCGTGTGGTAAGGCCTTATCCTTTAAAAAATAAACTAAACCATCTATAGTGCCAGATTCTTAATTGTAGTTTAAATTAAAGAGCAAGTAAAATAGTCATTTTATCCTCAAATTATAAGTTGAGGTAAGTTTCATTTTGGTCCTAAAATTATTTTTTGTTCTATATTGGTCTTTAAACTTTTACATTTGTTCCACTTTAGTCTCGAAGTGTGATTTTGTCCTGAATAGTTGAGATTGACCATTATCTCTCATATGAGTTATAATAAATAAGTTTTTTTTTTTTGCCAAATCATAATAATTTATTTTTTAAAAGAAAAATTAACTACAAATTTTTTTTTTGATTTGTGATTTACCTTGAATTTTTTTCTCTCTTTGTCAACTCACTTATTATTATGACATATATAATAAAGATTGGAATGGTCCATTTCAGGAGTTGGAATCCCCTACAGTGACTGCAGGGTGCAGTGTGACACACTGCAAGATCAAAACGCAGCGTTTCAATTATTGAAACGCTGTGTTTTGACCCTGCAGTGGGAACCTACAGTGGGGTTCCCACTGCAGGGGATCCGGGCTCCCATTTCAGCTGTCAATGTTAGAAAAAAGGTAGAAATCAAACAAAATCACAGTTTAAGGACTAAAATAGAACAATTGTGGAAATTTGAGGACTAAAATAGTTTAGGACCAAAATGGAATTGCACCTTAATTTGAGGACCAAATTGAGGTTTTAACCTAAAGAGTACACATATAAATTGGTATTGAATGATACAGTTAACAACTCTATTGTAGAAAGTCTAATTTACACTCTTTTGATCCCTTAAAGTCGTGAAAGTAATACATTTTAGTTATTTTATCATATTTGTCCTTAAAAAATAGATTCAATGAACTAAGTTGTATTATTTCCACAATGTTCATGGACTAAAATGTGTAAATTAAATTTTTAGGGATTGAGTTGTCAATTCATGTATCTTTCATGAATCAAATTGTATATTTATTATGAAGCATGCACATTTCATTTTTGAAGACGTGTCACCGTATCCGAGACGTATCTGTGTTCGTGTCCGATACCTGTACGGCATATATTCATAAGTTTCAAAATATAAAATCATTTTTTATGATTTTAATATAACAAATAATAGAAAATAATAATATATATAACATATATTATAAATAAATATTGTAATTTTTAAAGTTTTTATCAAAATTTACTTTAAATTAAATATCGTCTTCCACACAATATTTATTTCACTATTTTCAAATTAAAGTTCATTGATATTTTTGAATTGTCGAACTGTGAACTGATGTTAAAATTATTTTGGATCATTTAGGACTCTGGAGAACTTTAGTACGTTATCTCTTCGGTAAGATCTCTTCCTGATAATCTCCTAAGTACAACATTTGGTTTTATTTTTTTTAATGTATTTGGACCTTTTTTTTTTAATAATTTTCAGAAAGTCTGATCTTTATTGTTATTGATATTTCATATTTGAGATTGTTTTGAAATAAATTTAAATTAAATTATATTTTTTGAAAAGAAAATTTAATAATCACTACTGTATTTTATCTGATTCTTGAGAACTAGTAAATGTATCATGTGTGTACTTGCACGCCTGGAGTTGGTAATTAATTAGAGTTAGAATAGTGAGTTGCGCACATTTTTTACGAATCTTATTCGAAAATTACATATACGTGATTACTTTTTATTATTACCTTCAGTTGAAAGTGGAATTTTTTTTCATTCTTAATCCTCACTAAAAGGAACATTACACTTTTTTCGCTAGATGATACATCTGAATCATTTGTGACATGTAATAACAAGTAAGCTCTGCCTATGCATAGAAATAGTTCACTACAGCATTAGTTTGCCTCTGTTCGTATACTTAATTCTTTGTCATCAATGGATCAATGCAAAGAAGCGGATTGTATGATTTCTGTGAAATTAAATATGGCCCGTATGAGATTTAGAAGTGGTTGGAAAATAACACTAATTCTCATATATATATATATATATATATATATATATAAAAGGGGCTTGGCGTGCCCGTTAGTAAGTTTATGATCAATTTAATAAATTATAAAATATTTAAGACTAATTTGAAATTACCTAAAAAAAAAGACGTGGGAAATAGACTTGGGTATGAGAAGGGGGCATGAGTGTGGGTGATTTTATTTTTTTTAATTTTATATATTATGTACGTGGGAGAGGGGGAGGTGGGTTGATTTTTTTTTTTAATTTCTTAGACTATAGTTTTAAAGAACGGGGTGAAGCCATCTAATATAAGATATATGTCATGTACTACAAAAATTTTCATAAGTTGATATACTCTGTCTTGCAGATTTACTTGAATTATTGCGAGTCGTTCTCTTTCGTTTGGGTATTGGGCATGGCGGCTCTCTAGTACCACTAACGGCAGGATTAGTGTCCATAGCATTGCTTCATGCGCTGAAAGTAGCTTTAGGGGCACCATTTGTCATCATTCTTTTGTTCTATAAATGGCGACGGAGGCACCTATCCTTGTATGAGAATATTGAAGAATTTCTACAAAACAACGATACCCTAATGCCAATAAGGTATTCCTACAAGGACATCAAGAACATCACTCATGGTTTCAAGGACAAACTTGGTGAAGGTGGCTTTGGAGCTGTTTTCAAAGGAAAACTCCGAAGTAAACAACTAGTAGCTGTGAAGATGTTGATCAGTAAGTCTAAAACCAATAATGGTCAAGATTTTATGAGTGAGGTTGGCACAATTGGAAGGATTCATCATGTCAACATTGTGCGTCTTATAGGGTATTGTGTTGAAGGGACAAAACGTGCTCTTGTCTACGAATTCATGCCTAATGGGTCTCTTGACAAATACATTTTCTCTAAAGAAGATTTAGCTTTGAGTTTGGACAAGATCTTTGAGATTTCAATTGGAGTGGCTCAAGGGATTACTTATTTACATGAGGGTTGTGACATGAGGATTCTTCATTTTGATCTCAAACCTCACAATATCCTTCTAGATGAGAATTTTAAACCAAAGGTATCTGACTTTGGACTTGCGAAGCTTTATCCTGTAGATGAAAGCATTGTGCCCTTGACTGCAGCAAGAGGAACCATAGGATACATGGCTCCAGAATTATACTACAAAAATATTGGAGGTGTTTCCTACAAAGCAGATGTGTATAGTTTTGGTATGTTGTTATTGGAGATGGCAGGAAGGAGGAGGAATTTGAATGCATATGCAGAGAATTCAAGCCAGATTTACTTCCCTTCGTGGGTTTATCATCAATTCATTGGAGGAAATGAGGTAGAGATAACAGATGCCACTATTGAGGAAAAGAAACTAGTGAAGAAAATGATCATAGTAGCATTCTGGTGTATACAGATGAAACCAACTGATCGTCCATCCATGAAGAAAGTAGCAAAGATGCTTGAAAGTGAACTAGAATATCTACCAACACCTCCTAAACCTTTCATATCAGTTGCAGATCTACCATCAGACAATGCTTTAATCCATACAAAATCATTAATACATTCATTTGATTCAGATGATTCAGAAAAATCAGAGTTAGAATCAGAGAGCCTAATTATGAATGCAACTTAGAATGGCGAAAGTGATGATATTCTTGCTATGAAATATGGTTACTCATTTGATGCTCTTTCATAATATTGTACTGTGATATAGATTTAGACCAAGCAGCATAGTTCACTGTTTGTACCCAATGAGGTTATCATTGCTTTGATTTCCGTTCTATTTTATATGTCTGTCAATAGATTTTGGGTAACCTTTTTTGGGAAATGGGGGGCATCAAATATGGACTTGAATTTATGCTAAGATAAAGCACATTGACCCTTGGCAAGTTACTTGATAGTTTGTAAATTAGATGAATGTATATATTTTTATTTTAATTAGTAGTGGAAAGAGCTAAGTAAAATAATTTGAAACAGATCAATGCTATCCTCCAATTCACAGTTATGTAAAGGTTAGCACTTAGCACTTTGAACAAAGACTCCACCTGCTAACCAAGTTTGGTTGGTCTAGTGGTTAGCTTATTAGATCGCTTAACCAAGTGTCAGGGGTTCGATCCTTGTCGTGTGTATGCAACAACCAATTGGCCAACGACAAACCCTTAAATGGAGCTCAGATTCGCGGAGGATTAGTCTTTAGCCCTTCAGGCTGGGGGATACCTTGGGAAACCGAAAAAAAAAGACTCCACCTACTCTTTTGACAGAATATGAGGAAGAACAAATAAAAAGCAGACTACAGTGCTATATTAGGCTGTTTGTTATACTTATAATTGTTCAATATCTCCAATTTGTTAAAATGTCCATTCTATTAACTATTTAATTACTAATATGTCCTTATTTAAATGTCTATAATTATCTGTACTCTAATATAACTATAAAAAAAATTAAGATAAATTATAAGGAAGGCCCCTATGGTTTGAGGTCATTAGAAATCAGGTCGCTGTGGTTCAAAAAGAACTAAAATCGAGCTTGAGGTTTACATGGTTAGCAAAAAGGGTCTCTGTGATATATTTTCGTCCAAAAATTAGCGGATTCTATCTATATTTTTTTTTATCAAGATTTACCCCTTCTTTCAAGATTTTCTTTCATTTAGGTTCTTGATTCATCTTAGAATAGTCCAGAAAATTTATCATCTCAGAATAGCAACTTATAATTTTATTTTTGTTTTGCAGGTTTGAGGACATGCTTAATAAAGATGATAAACCTGTCTGAACTATTCTGAGATGAATCAAAGACTTAAATAAAAGAAAATCTTGAAAGAAGAGACAAAATCTTGATTAAAACGCTGGGATCCGTTGATTTTTGGACGTAAATATGTCAGAGTGACCCTTTCTGTTAATAGAGTAAACCTCAAGCCCACTTTTGGTACTTTTGAAACCACATGGATCCGATCTCTAATTACGCCAAACCATAAAGATATTCTTTGTAATTTACCCTAAAGTTTTTTTATCCCCTTAAACTAGGGTTAGTCCATGATGCAAAGTTTGATTATTGACATGAGATGCAATTGCTGATGTGGCACAATTATAGCCATTGATGAAATTTAATGCTGAAAAATAATTAAAGAATAATAATTTTGTTAACCAATCAAAACTGTGTATGGAGTCACACCATGAGTTACATACAACTAACTTTTCCACGTGTCATTATTTTATTGGCTCATGACCCATTGCATCCCATGTCAAGAATCAAACTTTGCATTATAGACTCACCCAACTAAACTATATAAATTAAAAGAAACAAAATTATTTTTGAAAGTAATTATTCTTTCAAACAAAATTAATTTTTTAAAAGTAATTATTTTTAAATTATTTAAAAGGGTATAAAATGATTGTAATTAGTTGAAATAATTGTATAGAGATTTTAAAGCGGGCAATGATCATAAAGCTAGGGATAGTAGGAGCAATTCATTTTTTAAGTCTTTCTCCTTCTTCTTTTCACAAATTTCCATTCTTTGGTTTTCGTGCACATTACATTTTTTATTTTTACATCAAAACATTGGGAGGGAGAAGCAACAATTTGTTTAGGCAACCGGGTTTTTTTACATCAAATCCCTTTTAAAGCTCATACATGGATTCACCGATTAGAGTAGTGGCTACTCTAAAAGGAAGGTTAGAACATATATAATTATATATAATCACCGATTAAACATGAATTCATCTTGGCTCATAGTTTGCACTGATTTCTAATGCTGGATGGCCCCTAATTTTGTGTTTTTCCGATGAGAACATGGACGAGCAGATTCAAAGCCTTTTTTTGTCAAATTTGTGCCTTGACTGACTTATTAGACATGAATTATTGAGGTACTTGCCTAGGACTTATCCACAGTGAGTCTTGTTGTGGGTCGCTTTTAACGGTTGAAAAGTCCACAAGAAACAGCATGGAAGTTGCTAGGTTCCTAGCTCCCAAGTCCCAACACATACTTTGGCAATCACTATGAATTATATGAAGCCCAGAATAATATGGCACATGTAAGCTAGCATCTCCAGTTTTATTACTCTAAGATCTCACCATGGCTAGAGTTAGATACCCACAATTTTTCTTGTTATTGCTGCCACTACTGCTCTTTGCAGGTAGTGAAGCCCACCCTGAATGCGAGCAAACAAAGTGTGGTCATCATGGTCCTACAATTAGATTCCCTTTCTATCTCAAAGATAAGCAACCTCAGCATTGTGGCTTTCCTGGCTTTCAACTTTCTTGCACAAATGATCATAAAACTGTTCTTGAGCTTCCTTCAAATCCAGTTCCAGCAAGGCTTTATTTGTCTAGCATAGACTACAAATCCCAGAAGATCACAGTCTATGACCCCCAAAATTGCCTTGCTACGCAAATTCTACCATTTGCTAATTCATCCTCAGCCACCCCTTTCCGTTTCAATATCTTTAAAAATGTGTCTTTTCTTAGTTGTCCCTCATCTCCATGTGGAATTGATGCTTTTGATTCTAGCGAAGACATTGAATACTCAAACTTTATTTTATGCACCAAGGTTCTTGATGTTCCCTTTCCCAGTTTAATGGATTCGAGTTACTACTACTCCTTCAGACTGGGCAACGACATCTCCATGGCATGGTCAAAACCAGATTGCACAAAGTGTGAAAAACAAGGGATGCTATGTGGATTAATGAACAATGCAACCAGAGACGACCAAATTGCTTGTTTTCCATCTCCGGGTATGTCTTTCTTTTTTTTTTTTTTTTTTTTTTTTTTGTAATTTTCAATAAAATAATATATGTTTGTTCTGTTAAGAAAAGAAAAAGAGAACATTAAGAAGGTGAGACTTCTGAGATCTTCTCCTGCTTCATTAAAGGATAAGCACAAAGAAGGAGGGGTTGAATTGGGTTTACCCACAATGAACTGTATATTTAAGATGACGTAAACTAAGTTTGATCCAAACGGTTGAGAAACACAAAGGATTTATAAGAAATTTTTGAATTACAAACACTCAAAGGATACAAGGACCCAAAAGATTTGTTATATACAACATCAATCACTTTGTTAGTTGAACAAAAATACAAAAACAATTTATTTTTACTATACTTTGAGACTAGCAGCATTACTATGAAAAAGCACTCCTTCAATATTTTGTAACAGTCATGCTAATTATTGACTTGTTACTTTTACAGGTTTGTCAAAGATCAAATTGGCAGGTGAGTAGTCTGCTTCCCGACAAACATTCTTCTTCCTTTATATCCATCTTCTGTCTATTTTCATGAATGTTGTAATTTTAAAAATAGAATATCATTATCTGCAGGGATAATCCTAGGCTCACTCTTCTTCGCAATAGTTATCATCACAATCTTTGGCCTTTATAGAAAATACAAGTCAAAGAAAGATTTCGAAATAAAATTAGAAAAATTTTTAGAAGATTACAGAGCTCTCAAGCCCACCAGGTACTCATATGCTGACATAAAAAGGATCACAAATAAATTCACAGAGGAGCTTGGTCAAGGAGCTTATGGTAAAGTGTTCAAAGGAAAACTCTCCAATGATATTTCTGTTGCTGTGAAGATCCTTAGTGATTCTAAAGGAAATGGAGAGGAGTTCATCAATGAAGTGGGAACAATGGGGGCAATCCACCATGTCAATGTGGTTCGCTTGGTTGGTTTCTGTGCTGATGGCTTCTGGAGAGCCCTGGTTTATGAATTCTTACCAAATGGTTCGTTGGAGAAGTTCATATGCTCACCCGAAAAGAAAACTCGCTTCCTTGGTTGGGAGAAACTACAAGACATCGCACTTGGCATTGCTCGAGGGATTGAGTATCTTCACGAAGGTTGTGAGCAACAAATCCTGCATTTTGACATCAAGCCTCATAACATACTTCTTGATCTAAACCATAGTCCAAAAATTTCAGATTTTGGGCTGGCTAAATTGTGTTCCAAGGATCAAAGTGCAGTGTCAATGACAACAGCCAGAGGAACCATAGGATACATAGCACCAGAGGTTTTCTCTAGAAACTTTGGGAAGGTGTCTTTCAAGTCAGATGTTTATAGTTTTGGTATTTTGCTGCTTGAAATGGTTAGTGGAAGAAAGAATGAGGATACCACAGCACAAGAAAGCAACCAAATTTACTACCCACAATGGATTTACAGTCTGTTGGAAGAAGGGGAAGAAGAGGTGAGAATTGAGTTTGAGGAAGAGAAAGAGAGTGAGATTGCTAAGAAACTTGCCATTGTGGGTCTGTGTTGCATTCAGTGGCATCCAATAGATAGGCCTTGTATGAAGGCTGTGGTTCAAATGTTGGAAGGAGATGGCACTGCATTATTATCAGTGCCTCCTAACCCTTTCACATCTGCTACTCCTAAGAGATCAAATGCCATCAATCCTCAGAGACTCAAGCAAGAACTGGAAATCATTCCTGAATTAGAGTGACCATTTATGGGTTATTCTATCAATATTTAGTGTAATTTGATTTCTGGCCATGTTAAGTTTTATATTGTTAAATATACTTGGATAACATCTGTAAATCTGTAATGAAGTTACTTTACTAGAGATCAATAGGTGTATTTTGAAATTCTTGCTTTAACAAATCATTGCTTAAGTTGTAAACAAATTAAAAATCAAACGAACCTGCAAACATATATATGGACTTGGTTTTGCTGATAAATTTCTTGGTTCATCATCGTTTCTTTTGTTTATGTGTTTTAGTTTCCTGACATGAAGTTAAATTGGCACGTAGTGACTACATACTCTAAAGTTAGAACCACAAAAATGTTTTAAGGTATACAATTTTAATTGCCATCCATCTTCAGAGACAGAGACTGAAGCAAGAACTAGAAATCAGCCCTGAATTAGAAATTATGATGTTAAGTTTTAATTTACAAAGTAGGAAGCACATGAGCGGCAGGTTTGTTACAAAGTTTTCTATTCCCCTGTATATGTCAAGCATGAATTATTAATAAAATTATACACTCAACTTTTAACTTTTAAAATATTTTTTCAAAAAACCAACAGGTTTAATTATACATGAATTATTAGCATCGACTTTTGTTGAAAAGTCTTGTAGTGCAGTACTGCAGTCCATCAGGGAAGCTGCAAGGTTGGTCCCAAAGTAATACAATGAGAGCCTATTGGGGAAAGACTTTTCTTATGGATGAATTATTAGCAACTTTCAATTTTAAAACCTTTTTTTAAACCAAGAGGCTTATTTGTACATGAATTATTGGCAACTACTTGTTCAAGAGTTTTGTATTGCTGTCCATCAGGGAAGCTGCAAGGTTGGTCCCAAAGTAATATAATACGAGCCTATTGGGGGAAAGAGATATTACTAGAAATTTTTGTAAGACGCCCTCTTGGACTTTGTAGTCAATGAGCAATGATTATTGTTGACTAGTCAATGGGAATGGGGAGTTTATGTACAAGTCTTGATAGTTCTTCTGTCTCAATTAAGCACTTAATAGGGGAGAGAAGCAAGAGACAAATTAAAAGAAGTGGAGAAGTGGTTGCATATGGTTGATTTCTTTTCGATCAATGGCAGTGATTAATGTCGTGTTATTTGTGATTCTACTCCTAATAAGCTTCAATAACATTGTGGTTTGCAAGGAAAATTGTAGCACTTCGTGTGGGGATGTCAGAAACATAAGCTACCCATTCAGAGTGAAGGGTGACCCTGAAGAGTGTGGAGACAAGAGGTATGAGATAGAATGTGACAACAAGGTACCAATAGTGTCAGTGTATTCAGGGAAATATTACGTGAAAGAGATTGATTACAACAACTACACAATCCGTTTGGTAGATCCTGGCTTTGCACATGATGATCAACCTAACAATTGCTCCTCAACTTCTACCCCTCAATATTTCTTGAGCAGGCATAATTTCAGTGACGACTATTTTTCTTACTTGGATGTTTGGGGTAATCATCCGAGGGAAGTAATATACTTGAGTTGCAAGGAAGCAGTGAATGATCCTTTCTATGTGAATGTTAGTAGTAGTAGTGGATGCAATAGCAGTGATGAGGGACCTGCAGGCTATAAATATAATTATGCAGTTGTTGAAAATATTCTACATGTGGGTTATGTGAGAGTTGGGTGCCATCTAAAGTGGGTAGTTTTGGTAGATGGGAAGAACTACTACTACTACTCTAAGAATGTGTCTGATGCTGACATTCATGCACGCTTAAAGATCCAAGGATTCACAATTTCATGGCTTCCAGGTGCTTGTGATTATTACTGCAACAACAAACATTCACTGCATCTCCCTTTTCACTGCTACAGATTTGGAAAAGGTTCTTCCTATGAATGTCTTGCATATTATAGTTTTCCAGATTCCTCCTGCGATGCGCATGACGACACTGTTACGTTCAAGTCATGCGGTAAGTCTGCCAATTCTTCTTTGTATACTCAATTACTCGATTACTTCAAGTTGCATCTTAGAATTTCTCTAAAGTTAAACCCTTCCTCCATATATATTTCACAATTTCTTTCCGACCAAAGTACCTTTTCAGTCCCCAAAGTTTATACCAATTGTCAATTTTGTCTTTAATCTTTTATTGCGGTTAATTTTGTCACCAATATTTTACATTTTGATTATCTTTTTTCAATAAATTAATGACAAACTCTATATATAGTAAGTGAAATTTATTTATTCTTATTTGGTTTATTGATGTTTGTGAACTGATCTTAAATTTTTTTTTTAATAATTTAGGACTCCGAAAAACTTTACGACGATATCTCCAAGGTAAGATTTCTTTTCTATCCTTAAAGAGTTCGATATCTATTTTTTTTTTTTTTGTTTTCAATTGCTGATATTTTTAAATATTTATAACAAAATATAATCTTTATTGTTGTTTATATATTTTGTACATTTACAATTAATTATGACTACTTCCGTACGTGCAGTTTGTCATTAGAGTTAGAACTGCCACTTGCACAACATTTGAGTCTCATTGGAAAATTGAATAACACATATTCATTATTACTTTTAATTATTTGACTCTATGAGTTTCTTCCTCAGTTCAAACTTGAAAGCGAACTTTTCTGGGTTGTTCTAATGATCATAAGTTAAAGTCAACCAATTAACTATTACATGAGTAGATCCATCTGAATCATGTGTAACATGCATTAATTAGTCTACCTCTGTTTTTATACTTAACTCTTTTGTTGTTGGTTTAATATAAAGTAGTTAACTGTATATATAATTTCTTTGGAATCAGATATTACAAGTATGATGTGTCAAAGTATAGTTGGGAAATAACATTATTCATACGTATATTTAGATGTCATACATAGTTATACTACTAGATTTTGATAATTTTGTGTGCTTTGTTTTGCAGTTTTCTATGAATTATTCACAGACTACTCATATACATCACCATTCCCATCAGGAATTGTGTATGTGGCATTGCTTCATGCGCTAAAAGTAGCTCTGGGAGCACCTTGTGTCATAATTCTTTTATTCTATAAATGGTGTACGAGGCATCGCTCCATGTATGAGAAAATTGAAGAATTTCTACAAAGTAACACTACCCTTATGCCAATAAGGTATTCTTACAAGGATATCAAGATCATGACTCATGGTTTCAAGGACAAACTTGGTGAAGGTGGCTTTGGAGCTGTTTTCAAAGGAAAACTTCGTAGTAATCAACTAGTAGCTGTGAAGATACTGATGAGTAAGTCTAAAACCGATGATGGTCAAGATTTTATGAGTGAGGTTGGCACAATTGGAACGATTCATCATGTCAACATTGTGCGTCTTATAGGGTATTGTGTTGAAGGGACAAAGCGTGCTCTTGTCTATGAATTCATGTCCAATGGATCTCTTGACAAACACATTCTCTCTAAAGAAGATTTAACCTTGAGTTTGGACAAGATCTTTGAGATTTCCATTGGAGTGGCACAAGGGATTGCTTATCTACATGAGGGTTGCGACATGCGGATTCTTCATTTTGATCTCAAACCTCACAATATCCTTTTAGATGAGAATTTTAAACCAAAGGTATCAGACTTTGGACTTGCAAAGCTTTATCCCGTGGATGAAAGCAATGTGGCCTTGACTCTAGCAAGAGGAACCATAGGATACATGGCTCCGGAAATGTACTACAAAAACGTTGGAGGTGTTTCCTACAAAGCTGATGTGTTTAGTTTTGGTATGTTGTTATTGGAAATGGCAGGAAGGAGGAGGAATCAGAATACATATGTAGAGAATCCAAGTGAAGATTATTTCCCTTCATTGGTTTATCATCAATTCATTGCTGGAAATGAGGTAGAGATAACAGATGCAAGTGACAAGGAAAATAAGCTAGTGAAGAAAATGGTCATTGTGGCTTTCTGGTGCATACAAATGAAACCAACCGATCGTCCAACCATGAAGAAAGTGGTAGAAATGCTTGAAAGTGAAGTGGAATGTCTACCAACACCTCCTAAACCTTTCATATCAGTGGCAGATTTGCCATCAGATAATGTTTTAATCCAGACTAAATCATTAGAACATTCACTTGATTAAGATGATTCAGGAATATCAGAGTTAGAATCAGATAGTCTAATTACGAATGCAACTTAGAATGAAGAGAGTGATTATATTCCGAAAGTAAAATATGGTTACTCATTTGTTACTTTAGCTCTTTCAGATTTACATCTTCAAGAGAAATTGCTAAATTGTGCTCATTGTCCAAGACTAAGTTCCAGCTAAAGCCTGTTCTTTTCGAAATTTGCAAAGTCATTACAGATTTACCTCTGGCTTCTATTGGGAGGATTTTTGTAAAAAATGGTATCTACCTAATGTTAGGGGGTTAGTGTTCTGTCCTTGTAATTCTGTAGTTTGTATCGTGATAAGATTCTGATAATTGGAAAAAGAAAAAGAAGAATTAATAGATTTAGAGTCTTAATGTTTTGTTCTTAGTATTAAATTTTCGTTGACTGAAAAGGACTTTAAAGATATGTAAATCAGATAACAAGAAGAATAGAGCACTAATCACAAACAAACAAAAGGAATGGCTATAAAATAGAATAGAAACACCAGATAGACTTATAATAGAAAAATATTATAAATTCTCCAGCAGTATAATGGTCACAAGCCATATTTTGTTGGAACCAACAAGAAATATAGCAATGTAAAATGAATATGAAAAAAACCTCGCTTACAAGAAATGTCGAGAGATGAAGATGTGAAACTCCACTTATTTGACGAAATAATAAATTTGTCACATATTTATTACTTACAATAATATTTTTTGTCTTACAACTTTGTCACAACATTTTTAGTTTTTAAGTTGTGTCAGATGATTAAATAATTAATTATATATGAATTTAATGATATTTATATTAATAAATATATTTAATATAGTATGCCCAAATGTTTATTTTGGTCTATTATGTTTCAAAATATTCAAATTGGTCTTACATACTGACAAAATGTTTCATTTTGGTCTCAAATGATTGAATATGCATATAACTGTTTCAAGTTCAAATGTGACGAGTTTAGAGTTATGTATTGTTCTCAGAAAGTACTTTCTCTTTTAAGTTGGGGCCATCAGCAAACGAGGTCAAATCAGTCCAAAAAGCAGACCGTTCATTTCATGGTCAAGCAAGGAAAGGTGATCATATCTCTCTCGTTACGAATTAGAATGTGACGAATTCAGAGATATAAGTTCCTTTTAACAAGTTCTTTGAACTTGAAATGAGAGACAAAAGAAATATGACCAAATTCAATAGTTTAGAATCAAAATAAAACATTTTACCAATATTTAGGACCAAAATGAAATATTTTGCTAATATTTAAGACTAATTTGAAAATTTTAAAACACAATGGACCAAAATGAACGTCAGGACATAATTTAGGACCATAATAATCATTTAGCCTTTAATATAATTTATTTCTTAAAAATTATTAATTTAATTGAGATTAAATTTATATTTTATGTATTATTATTATACACTTGATAAATAATAATAATAAATATTATTTTATATAATAAGAATAATATTTAATAGAAGAAAAAATAAATGAGTAAAATTCCTTGAATTTTGCCGGCAGCGGCAGATCGGTCCCTGAACGGTGGAAAATTACAATTTGGTCTTTGAATTTTGCAAACGTTATACAGATAAGTCCCTCTGTCAGATTGGGGTTACAAAAAATCTGAAGTAACACTAACGAAGTCTAATGTAGCCTGTCATTTGCTGACGTGACCGTTAACTGCCACATCAACCTCCGTTATACTAAACAAGAAAACTCTGTCACATGTGTTGAGCAATTAGGTCATTTGGATGCCACATCAGGTTTTCCATAAAAAAATATGAGTTGAACAATTAGGTCCCTGACCCATTTTTATCTGATTATTCTCAATTTCCCTTATTTTTCATCATCTAAATTCATTTTAGTCTAAGTCCTCAAAATAAAATTGTAAAGTGTCTCAAAACTCATCCAAAAATTCCAATTTAATCCTTAATAAAATTATAAAAAAATATTAAAAACCGTAAACCCTAACGTCAGATCAAGTTTACTAAAAAAATAAAATTATATCTGGCAAGATCAAGTTTAGAAAGATCAAATTCATGCCCAACCCGATCCCAAAAAAACACTTGTCCGAGCCCAATTTGACAATTCTTGTTCACCTAATACTAAGATGTGTATATCTAAAATTTTCTTCCCTTATTTTCTTCAACCCCAATTTAACCATACCCTTAATTTTCATGCATATGTACATCTAAAAGTAAATTTGGGGGAAAGACTTTTCTTCGTGTAAGGGACAGAGACTTGAGGAGTCTATTATTGGGGGAAAGACTTTTCTTCGTGTAAGGGACAGAGATTGATTACTATATATATAGAAATTTGTGTAAGACGTCCTCTTGGCTTTCTATTTTTAACCGTCATTTTCAATTTAAGATGCAAGTCATTAAGTTATAAGTAATAATCACTCCCTCCTAGCTATAGAATTTTCTTTAGAAAGTGACTACACTCCCATAATTAACTCCAATCAACTTGTTTAATTTGCATTTCGTTTTGACTGATGAGTCAATGAGAATGGGGACATTAAATTGTGTAGTGTGATTGATGTTTATGTATTAGAAAGTGCTTATTACTGCAATAACTAAGAAACTACCTGGCTTAATTATACATGAATTAGAAACCACTGAAGCATACATAAAATATGTTCAAAGCATATCGTATTGTGGTCACTTACAAGGACTAAAAACTAGCTAGGCGAGTTCTTGGAATTATTATTGATGTGTTGGCTCAGTCTTCTCAACTCAACCACAAATTAATGGAGATAGATATATGAATGTGTGAGTGGTGCAGAAATAACAGGAGAAACTGCAAGATGAAACAACTAAGCGATTTACTAATGATGAAATAGACAACGTGGCACGACATAAAACGTCTAGATAGGTGTATTTTGAATCTCTTACTTTAATTAATAACACAGTAGTTAAGTTGTAAACTGGAATTTTAAATAGAGATTTCAACACACAAAAAGGTATGGATAGTTAAATTACGAAGCATGCTACGAAAACAGTGGATGTTAAACTAACTTGAAAGTTTTTGTTTAATTGGCTTGCAAAGCAGAACAACCTGAATAGATATATATTGGGTACTCGGTTTTGCTATTAAATTTGTTGCTTCCTCACATTGATTGCTAAATTATTGGCATGTAGTGGCTACTCTTAAGTAAAGCTAGAAACACAAAAATGTTTTTAGTTATTAGGTATACATATATATTGTAGATAGATTTTCGGCCAAAAAAAAATATATTGTAGATAGATATGTAACAAGTGAGCAAAATTTCAGGTTAAGTAAGGGTGTTAAAATTGAAACAATGCAAAATCTAAACTAAACCGAACGATAAAATGTTTGGTTTAATTAAAAATATATCAAAATTTGTTAGTTTTGTTTGGTTAACAATTTAGACATACAATTAACTAAATCAAACTAATATCAACATATATATTTTTACTTTTTATTTATTATATATGTTTATATTTAATTAAAAAACTATCATGTTTCCTTTTATCATCATGTAATCGGGTATATTTTTAGTTTAAACCGGTACGAATAATTGGATTAAAAACTTTATTCAAAGTCGTCTAAACTGTCCAACAGTTACAATTAAAGGTCCACGAGGGAAGCTGCAAGGTTGCTCCCAACACATGTTTGATTTTTGGGCGATATTATATTATCATAGGATGGCTTGTTGTTTGATTTCCAAAGTAAGAATATAATGAGAGCCAATTGGGGGAAAGACTTTTCTGCGTGTAATAAGGGACACTGAATTGTGTTGTGTGGTTTATATATGTACAAGTCTTGATAGTTGTGTGGCTCAATTAATTAAGCCCTTATTGGAGAAGTGGTTGCATGGTTGATTTGTGTGTTCGATCAATGGCAGTGAATAGTCTTGTGTTTGTGATTCTACTGCTAAGCTTCAGTAATATTGTGGTTTGCAGGGAATATTGCAGCACTTCGTGTGGGGATGTCAGAAACATAAGCAAGCCATTCCGAGTGAAGGGTGACCCAGAAGAGTGTGGAGACCAGAGATATGAGATAGAATGCAATAACAAGGTGCCAATACTAACTCTGTTTTCAGGCAAATATTACGTGAAAGACATCAATTACGAAAACAACACAATTTGGTTGGTTGATGCTGGCATTGCACTTGATGATCAACATAACAATTGCATCCCTCTTTATTTCTTAAGCTACCGCAATATCAGTGGATATTTTGATTACTCAGTTAATACGACTGATTTAGTATACTTGAGATGCAGTGAAGCCGTGAATGATCCTAAGTATGTGAATGTGACTACTAGTGCTAGTACTAGTGGTGATGATGGTGTGTGTCAAAATATTAGTTTTGGTGATGAGGATGATGAGGGATCTGTAGGCTATTATAATTATGCAGTTGTAGGGGGTTTAGCTGCCAAGGACTTGAGAGTTAGATGCCATGTGAAGTTGGTGGTTTTGGTAGATTGGGATAAATCCAAGAGGGATGATGTTAATAAGAATGTGTCATACTCTTACATTCACACACGCTTGCTCCACGGCTTCCACATTTCATGGCGTCACATTATGTATGCATGTTCTGTATTTCCACGTACCACTGACGTCAGCAGATGCGGTAAGGCTACCAAATCCTAAAATTTACTCAATTAATTCTGCTACTTCTACCACTCCAAAATCTTTCTTCGATTCCTCCACAGATTTCACAATTCCTTTTCTGATTAAAAATATATATATAAATTTGTATTCATTATGTAAGCCTTTCATAGTAAAATTGTATTATTGCTTTTTTATTTTGAGATTTGTGAACTGACCAAAAAATTGTTTTGGATCACTTAGGATTCTGGAGACCTTTATTCCGATTTTTGTTGGGTAAGATTCCTTGTCCATCTTTAAAGGTCAAATATTTGATTTTATTTTGATGATAGTACTATATATTTAAGTTTATGGTCAGATTTAATTTTGTCTTCTGTTTTTGTCTATCCATTTTTATCTTGTATCATCTGTTTAAAAAGAATCTTATAACAAAGATATAAAAAGAAAAAAACTCACGTAAATTTGGACCTTTTCCTATACTTTGTCTTCCAGAAATAACTTATGCGTCATTGGAAATTATGGTAATCCTTCATGGGCTAAAAATAGCTTTGGGGGCACCTTGTGTCATCATTCTTTTCTACTGCAAATGGCGAAAGAGGCACCAGTCCATGTATCCCAACATTGAAGAATTTCTTCAAAGTAACAATAACCTAATGCCAATTAGGTATTCCTACAAGGAAATCAAGAACATGACACATGGTTTCAAGGACAAACTTGGTGAAGGTGGCTTTGGAGCTGTTTTTAAAGGAAAACTCCGTAGTAATCAACTTGTAGCTGTGAAGATGCTGATCAGCAAGTCTAAAAGCAATAATGGTCAAGATTTTATGAGTGAGGTTGGCACAATCGGAAGGATTCATCATGTCAACGTTGTGCGTCTTATAGGGTATTGTGTCGAAGGAACAAAGCGTGCTCTTGTCTATGAATTCATGTCCAATGGATCTCTTGACAAATACATTTTCTCTAAAGAAGATTTAACCTTGAGTTTGGACAAGATCTTTGAGATTTCCATTGGAGTGGCACAAGGGATTGCTTATCTACATGAGGGTTGTGACATTCGGATTCTTCATTTTGATCTCAAACCTCACAATATTCTTCTTGATGAAGATTTTAAACCAAAGGTATCAGACTTTGGACTTGCAAAGCTTTATCGTGTGGATGAAAGCATTGTGCCCTTGACTGCAGCAAGAGGAACCATAGGATACATGGCTCCAGAATTATACTACAAAAATATTGGAGGTGTTTCCTACAAAGCAGATGTGTATAGTTTTGGTATGTTGTTATTGGAAATGGCGGGAAGAAGGAGGAATTTGAATGCATATGCCGAGAATTCAAGCCAAATTTACTTTCCTTCTTGGGTTTATCATCAGTTCACTGCCAGAAATGAGGTAGAGATAACAGATGCAAGTGATGAGGAGAAGAAAGTAGTGAAGAAAATGATCATAGTGGCATTTTGGTGCATACAGATGAAGCCAACGGATAGGCCATCCATGAAGAAAGTGGTGGAGATGCTTGAAAGTGAAGTTGAGTGTCTACCAACACCTCCTAAACCTTTCATATCTACGGCAGATCTACCATTTGACAATGCTTCAATTCATACAATAACATTGGAACCTTCACTGGATTCAGATGATTCGGCAAAATCTGAGTTAGAATCAAATAGTCTAATTATGAATGCATCTTAGAATGAAGAGAGTGATGATATTCCAATTATGAAATATGGTTACTCATCATTTGATCAATTTACTCTTTCAGAATTGTGTACTGTTATATATAGGCCAACATGCACAGTTCATTTGTAGACACAATGTAGTTATCATTGCTTTCTTTTCCATGCTATTTTTTGTCTATCACAAGGTTTTCAGGGTGACCTTTTTCTGAAGTACATTGGCCCTTGGCAATTATTTGATAGCTTGAAAATTAGATGAATGTGTATATTATTGTTTAATTATTACCTTAATTAAATATAACTTAAAGCTGTTGAAAAAATCACTAGTAGAAGGAGCAAAATAAAAGAAACAGAGCAATGCTATCTCCTTCACAATTCTATGAAGTTTATCAATCGGCACAAAGTCTCTTTACCTACTCTTTCACTAACAAGAGATGATGTGGTCAAAAAAATGTGTCCTCCTGCCGACTCTTTGTTATTGGTATTCCAATACTACTCACTACCTTCAGTTCATGTGGTAAGGCTACCAAATCCTAAAATTTATCCTACCACCACTCCAGAACCCTTCTTCAATTCCTTCACAGATTTCACTATTCCTTTTCAAATATATATATATATAAATTATGTAAGCCCTTCATAGTAAAACAGTATTATTGCTTTTTTATCTTGGGATTTGTGAACTGACCATAAAATTGTTTTGGATCACTTAGGACTCTGGAGACCTTTATTCCGATATATCTTGGGTAAGATTTCTTCTCCATCTATAAATGTCAAACATCTGATTTCATTTTTGATGATATATTGTACTATATATTTTAGATTATGGTTAGATTCAATTTTGTCTTTTTTTTTATTTTATAATTTTTTTTGTCAGTATCATCTGTTTATTAAGAATATTATAATAAAGATATAAAAGACTCATAAAAAAAAAAACAGAGCAATGCTACCCTTCACATATATGTAAAGGTTAGAGATCTGCAAAAAGTTTGTCTCTACCTACTCTTTCACGTATAAGATATAGAAAATGAGGAAGAACAAATAAAAAGCAGACTAACTTGCAAACAGAAATTTCGTAGATTGGCATGCCAGGTAGTGACTAGTGACTGTCTAGTGGCTACTAAGTAAAGAAGTTAGAAATTAGAACCACGGATCAAACATGAATCCTTCTTGGCTCAGAGTTTACACTTATTTCTAATGCACCAATTACCAATATAGGCTTTTTCACTTGAAGGATGAGCACAAGGAGGAACAGACTTAAAGCCTTGTTTGTCAAATTGGTGTTTTGACTGACAGACTTGTAAATAAATTATTGAGGCACTTAGCCTAATTAAGACTTATTCAAAGTGATCAGTATTGTTGTGGGTCACTTTCAAAGGTTGAAAAGTCCACAAGAAACAGCAGGGAAGTTGCAAGGTTTATCAAACTGTTCATGAGCGGATTCTTGACTTTGTTTTGTTAATGTTGAATCATCATATTGTTTCCTTTGTTTATGGGTTTTAGTTTCCTGACATTAAGTTAGATAATTGGCATGTGGTGACTACTCTAAAGTTAGAACCACAAAAATGGTTTTAGGAATACAATTTAAAAATGTGTTCTAGTTTCCTTTGCATAAATCAAGCATGAATAGTGAATAAGATTTATACGCACAACTTTCAACTTTAAAAAATCTTTTTTAAAAAAACCAACAGATACATGAATTATTAGCAACGACAGAGCATACAATTAGTCAAAAAGTCTTGTATTGCAGTCATTTCAAACACTGAAAAGTCCATCAAGGAAGCTGCAAGGTTGCTCCCAATATATCTTTCAGCTTTGACCGAAGTAATATAATTAATTGAACAATGAGGTTGTTATATATTTAGTGTTGACTGAGTCCATGGGAATGGGGCGTTCATGTACAAGTCTTGATAGTTTTTCTGGCTCAATAAAACACTTAAGGAGAGAGAAGAAATAAATTAAGAGAAGTGGAGATGTGGTTGGGTTGATTTGTAAATGGCAGTGATTATTCTTGTGTTTGTGATACTACTAATAAGCTTCAATGACATTGTGGTTTGCGAGGAATATTGCAGCACTTGGTGTGGTGATCTCCAAAACATAAGCTATCCATTCCGAGTGAAGGGCGACCCAACACACTGTGGAGAGAAGAGGTATGAGATAGAATGTGACAACAAGGTACCAATAGTGTCTGTGTTTTCAGGCAAATATTACGTGAAAGATATTTATTACAACAACTACACAATCCGTTTGGTTGATGCAGGGGTTGCACTTGATGATAATCAACCTAGCAATTGCTCATCCTCTAATACCCCTCTTTATTTCTTAACCCAAAGCAATTTCAGTGACTATGTCACGGATCCCTATAATTCTTGGTATTCAGACGACACCCAAGTAGTATACTTGAGATGTAGGGAAGCAGTGAATGATCCTAATTATGTGAATGTGACTACTACTACTAGTACAAGTAATGGTGGTGATGGTGCATGCCATAATATTACTATTGGTGATAATAAGGATAATAATGATGAGGGATCTGCAGCCTATAAATATAACTACGCAATTGTTGGGGGTTTAGCTGCCAAGAACTTCAGAGTTGGGTGCCATATGAAGTTGTTGGTTTTGGTAGATTGGGAGGACTACTACAGATCAATCTATAAATATAAGAATGTGTCATACTCCGATATTCACACACTCTTGCTCCGCGGATTCACACTTTCATGGGTTCAAGGTGTTTGTGATTATTACTGCACCAAACATTCATTGCATCCCCCTTTTCTCTGCAACAGATTAAAAGGCTCTTCCACACCAAAGTTTCAATGTCTTACGTATACTACAGATAACTGCGATGATGTGCATGACGACACTGTTACGTTCAAGAAGTGCGGTAAGGCTGCCAATTCCTCCATATATATATACTTTGTACAATTATTTTTTGGTATGTCCAGATTTCTGAACTCACCTTAAAACTTTTTTTTTTTTAATTATTTAGGACTCCGTAAAACATTACGACGATATGTCCAAGGTAAGATTTCTTTCCTACCTCCAAATAAATAGTTCGATATCTACTTCCTCATTTTAGTATGGACAACATTTGAGTCTCACTAGAAATTTGAATAGCATAGATTTGTTATTAGTTATTACTGTTAATTATTTTACTCAAGATGAGAGTTTGTGTTGAGTTGTCCTTGTTTGTAAATTGTAACCCCAACAAAAAAAATATATTATGAGAGTTTCCCCAGCAGTTGATACTAGAAATTTTCTTGGTTGTCTTTAATCTTCACTGATGATCATTAGATATATATAGATGTCATATATTCATTTTGTAGTTTTACTACTATCCAGATGATCAACGGTTTATATATAGATGTCATATATACTACTAGATTTTCATAATTTCTTAACACTTTGTCTTGCAGTTTTATATGAAACATTTCTTCAAGTATCGGAGATCAATCTCTTTAACCACGCATATTATACACCACCTATCCCAACAGGATGGGTGATTGTAGCAATGATTCATGCGCTTAAGGTAACTTTGGGAGTACCTTGTGTAGTGATTCTTTTGTTCCATAAATGGAGAAAGAGGCATCAGTCCATGTATGAGAATATTGAAGAATTTCTACAAAACAACAATACCCTGATGCCAATAAGATATTCCTACAAGGACATCAAGAACATCACTCATGGTTTCAAGGACAAACTTGGTGAAGGTGGCTTTGGAGCTGTTTTCAAAGGAAAACTCCGAAGTAAACAACTAGTAGCTGTCAAAATGCTGACAAATAAGTCTAAAACCAATAATGGTCAAGATTTTATGAGTGAGGTTGGCACAATTGGAAGGATTCATCATGTCAGCATTGTGCGTCTTATAGGGTATAGTGTTGAAGGAGCAAAGCGTGCTCTTGTCTATGAATTCATGCCTAATGGGTCCCTTGACAAATACATTTTCTCTAAAGAAGATTTAGCCTTGAGTTTGGACAAGATCTATGAGATTTCAATTGGAGTGGCACAAGGGATTGCTTATCTACATGAGGGTTGTGATATGCAGATTCTTCATTTTGATCTCAAACCTCACAATATTCTTCTTGATGAGAATTTCAAGCCAAAGATATCAGACTTTGGACTTGCAAAGCTTTATCCTGTGGATGAAAGCATTGTGCCTTTGACTGCAGCAAGAGGAACCATAGGATACATGGCTCCAGAATTATACTACAAAAACATTGGAGGTGTTTCCTACAAAGCTGATGTTTATAGTTTTGGTATGTTGTTATTGGAAATGGCAGGAAGGAGGAGGAATTTGAATGCAAATGCAGAGAATTCAAACCAAATTTACTTCCCTTCGTGGGTTTATCATCAGTTTACTACTGGCAAAGAGGTAGAAATAACAAATGCAACTAATGAGGAAAAGAAACTAGTGAAGAAAATGATCATAGTGGCCTTTTGGTGCATACAGATGAAACCAATTGATCGTCCATCCATGAAGAAAGTGGTAGAAATGCTTGAAAGTGAAGTTGAATGTCTACCAACACCTCCTAAACCTTTCATATCAATGGCAGATCTACCATCAGGCAATGCTTTGATCCATACAAACTCATCAGTAAATTCACTTGATTCAGATGATTCAGAAATATCAGAGTTAGAATCAGATAGTTTAATTATTAATGCAACATAGAATGAAGAGAGTGATGCCATTCCAATTATGAAATATGGCTACTCATTTGTAACTTTTGTTCTTTCAGAATTGTGTGTTGTGATATAGACCAACAAGCATAGTTCATTGTTTGTACACATACTGGAGTTATCCTTGCTTTCTTTTCCGTGCTATTTTATGTTTGTCACTAGTTTTGGGGGTAAACTTTTTTTCTGGAAATGGGAGGCATCAAATATGGACTTGAGTTTATGCTAAGATGAACTACATTGACCCTCGGCAAGCTATTTGATAGTTTGAAAATTAGATTTATGTATATATTGTTGTTTAATTACCTTAATTAATCATAAATCATAGCTCTTGCATATATCACTAGCGGGAAAACCAAAATAAAATAATTTAAAACAAAGCAATGCAGCAATTATATCTGTTAGCAGCTCATTTGTATACATTTTTCTAACTCAAATACCTCATTTTTATGGTCACACAATCCAATTAGGTGTTAGAATTCTTAACTTTTCATTTTCTTGTTGCTTTTGTTTCTATTTCTCTCAAGCTGCCATTTTTCTGGGTGTTATGCCCATAGTACTCTTTGCCATTAGTCTGTATTGTTATGCCCATAGTACTGCAGGTAAATATTTTAAAGACATTAATTTGAAGAACCAATCACAATGTGCCACATGTCCATTTCAATTGCAAGAAGAAATCTGATTTCATTTCAAGGGAGCACGTGGCTTAGGGTTTTAAAGGCAAAAAGGAGGTATATATATATAACCCACACACACGCATAGAGGCAGCAGAGGAAGAGGAGACGCAAGGCAGCAGCTCAAGGGTTTTGGAAGCAACCATCTTCTTCTTTCCATTTCAGATTTGATATTTTTCTTCTTCTTCTTAGCTTTAAATTTGTAGTAGTTATCTAGCTAGGTTGTGTAAAGACTTGGAGTTGATTATGTTATGAGACTATATTTTTGAGCTTAATGAAATTCTACTTTTCTTGAGTTTTGATTCTTTCTCTGATTTTAATTCTATGATTGTCTTGGATGGATGATATTAGAGAGCTCCTAATTGTATTTCATTCATGATTAATCTTGTCATCTAGGCTCAAATCTTTGTTTGATGTTTAGAGAAGTGACACATGCTTTGAGAGGAGATTTGCTTCATTTATGTTTTCAAAGTGTGAGAAAGAACCTCTGATTTAGCTACCACCACTGAGACCTAGTTAAATTAGGCTTAGTTCATCTCTTGCTTTAATTGTTCTTGAACTTGAGAGTCTGTTACTTAAGAGTTTGAGATAAATGAAGGTAGGTCGGTTCCAACTTCTGATTTTTGTGAGATATTGATAGAATCTGATTTTCTATCAAGCTAAGTGAACTTAAGAGAGTGAAATATTTTGTCAATGATTAACTAATGAGACTCCATTTCAATACACAACCTGGTTAGGCATTTTTATAATTTAGTTTCTTAAATCTATTTTATTGCTTTTTAGTTAATTAAACTCTGATATCAATTTAGTCCTTATTTTCATTCACTTGTCAATTTTTATTTCTTCAAATTCACTTTGCAACCCCCACTTCTTTCTTGATCATTTAATTGAACTTGGATTTAGTCATATTTCCCTGTGGATTCGACCCTACTCTCACTTGCTACAAATTTAGGAATATTAAGAAAGTAGGATTTAATTTGTTGGATTCGACACCTAACAAATTTTGGCGCCGTTGCCGGGGATCCTTCACAGTTATGTAATGGTTAGCAATCTGCACGAAGTCCCTAGCTATTCTTTCACTAATACAATATGAGGAAGAACAAATAAAGCAGACTAATTTGCAAACATAAATTTCAAAGCAAGCTAATTTTTTATAACTTTATAAGGAACAATATATATATTTATATATATATATATATATATATAAAATACCTTAACCAGTTCATTTTTTTTAAACCTTTGTTGACTGACTGACTTGTACATCAATTATTGAGGTACTTAGCCTACGACTTATTCAAAGTGAGTGTTGTTGTGGTTGAAGGTTGAAAAGTCCACAAGAAACAGCAGGGAAGTTGCAAGATTCCTCCCAACACATACTTTGGCAAACAAACACTATGAATTATGAAGCACAGAATAATATGGAACATTTAAGCTAGCTAGCATCTCTAATTAACTACTCTTTTGATCTTACCGTGGCTAGAGTTCGATTCCCACAATTTTGCTTGTTATTGCTGCCACTACTGCTCTTTGCAGGTATTGCAGCCCACTCTGAATGCCAGCAAACAAAGTGTGGTCATCATGGTCCTACAATTAGATTCCATTTCTATCTCAAAGATAAGCAACATCAGCATTGTGGCTTTCCTGGCTTTCATCTTTCTTGCACAAATGATCATCAAACTGTTCTTGAGCTTCCTGCAAATCCAGTTCCAGCAAGGCTTTATCTGCACAGCATAGACTACAAATCCCAGAACATCCTAGTCTCTGACCCCCAAAATTGCCTTGCTAAGCAAATTCTAAGACTTGTTAATTCATCCTCACTTTCCCCACCTTTCCATTTTAATATCATTAGAAATGTTTCTTTTCTTAGCTGTCCCTCATCTCCATGTGGAATTAGTGCTATTGATTCTGACAGAGATATCGAATACTCAGACTATATGTTTTGTACCAAGATTCTTGATGTTCAGTTTTCGGCTACAAATCTTTCCCTGGATTCCTACTTCTATCTAGACAGCAAAATCTCCATGGCATGGTCAAAACCAGATTGCACAAAGTGTGAAGCAAACGGGAAGCGATGTGGATTAATGAACAATGCAACCCAGGACGACCAAGTTGATTGTTTTCCATCTCCAGGTATGTTTCTTTTCTTTTCAATAAAATAAAATATGTTCGTTTAGTTAAGTAAAGGAAAAGAAAACATTGAGAAGGTGAGATTTCTGAGAAGTTGTCCATGAACTTATTATTGTCCGTAGCAACTTGCAACTTACATGGAAGGTAGCGTGCTGCTTCCTATGTTAAAAGATAGGCACACACAAGGAGGGGTTGAATTTGGTTTAACCACAGTAAGATATTTGAATTACAAACACTCAAAGGATCAGACAAGGACCAAAAGATTTGTTATATACAAAATCAATCACTTTGTTAGTTTCATAAAAATATAAAAACGATTTCTTTTTTTAACTACACTTTGAGACTAACAGAATTAATATGAAAAAGTTGTTGATATTTTTTAACAGTCATGCTAATTATTGACTTGTTACTTTTACAGGTTGGTCAAAGATCAAATTAGCAGGTGAGAAGTCTAGTCTGCTTCCTTTTCTTTGTCTATTTTCATAAATGGCTATAATTTTAAAAATAGAATATCATTAATTTGCAGGGATAATCCTAGGCTCGTTCTTCACAATAGTTATCATCACAATCTGTGGCCTTTATATTAGAAAATACAAGTCAAAGAAAGATTTTGAAATAAAATTAGAAGTTCTTTTGGAAGATTACAGAGCTCTCAAGCCCACCAGGTACTCATATGCTGACATAAAAAGGATTACGAATAAATTCACAGAGGAGCTTGGTCAAGGAGCTTATGGTAAAGTGTTCAAAGGAAAACTCTCCAATGATATCTCTGTCGCTGTGAAGATCCTTAGTGATTCTAAAGGTAATGGAGAAGAGTTCATCAATGAAGTGGGAACGATGGGGTCAATCCACCATGTCAATGTCGTTTCTGTGCTGACGGCTTCTGGAGAGCCCTGGTTTATGAATTCTTACCAAACGGTTCGTTGGAAAAGTTTATTTGCTCGCCAGAAAAGAAAACTCGCTTCCTCGGTTGGGAGAAATTACAAGATATCGCACTAGGCATTGCCCGTGGGATCGAGTATCTTCATGAAGGTTGTGAACAACAAATCTTGCATTTTGACATCAAACCTCATAACATACTTCTTGATCTAAACCATAGTTTAAAAATTTCAGATTTTGGGCTTGCTAAATTGTGTTCCAAGGATCAAAGTGCAGTGTCAATGACAACAGCCAGAGGAACCATAGGATACATAGCACCAGAGGTTTTCTCTAGAAACTTTGGGAAGGTGTCTTTCAAGTCAGATGTTTATAGTTTTGGTATTTTGCTGCTTGAAATGGTTAGTGGAAGAAAGAATGAGGATACCACAGCACAAGAAAGCAACCAAATTTACTACCCACAATGGATTTACAGTCTGTTGGAAGAAGGGGAAGAAGAGGTGAGAATTGAGTTTGAGGAGGAGAAAGAGAGTGAAATTGCTAAGAAACTTGCCATTGTGGGACTGTGTTGCATTCAGTGGCATCCAATAGATAGGCCTTGTATGAAGAGTGTGGTTCAAATGTTGGAAGGAGATGGCACTGCATTATTATCAGTGCCTCCTAACCCTTTCACATCTGCTACTCCTAAGAGATCAAATGCCATCAATCCTCAGAGACTCAAGCAAAAGCTGGAAATAATTCCTGAATTAGAGTGACCATTTATGGGTTATTTTATCAAATTTTTAGTGTCATTTAATTTCTGGCCTTGTTAAGTTTTATATTGTTAAATATATTTGGATAACATCTGTAAATCTGGAATGGAGTTACTTTACTAGAGACTAGAAGAAATATGAGGTTTTCCTTCTTTTGTTTTTCCCAGTAGGTGTATTCTGAAATTCTTACTTTAATAACACAGTAGTTAAGTTGTCAACTGGAATTTTAAATGGACATTTTAAGACACAAAAAAGTATGGACTGTTAAATCTGGAATGAAGTTATTTTTGTTACTCTAATAAAATTAAATATTAACTGTCAGGTATTGTTATGTCTTTTTGCAATCTAACTTTTTCTTTTTCCATGAATCGATGATTGAGTTGAATTTTGAATTTTAAATTTGAATTATTCATTTGTCAAAATATAAATGACAGCAACAGTCAATAATTTTTAACAGAAGTAACATATTTATCCAAAATGGAGTAATTAATCGTGGGGTAATTTTTGTAGAGTCTATTAATAGTTGAGTTTCTTTTTTTTCTTTTTCAGTAAGTATATTATGAAATTCTTACTTTAATTAACAAATCATTGCTTAAGTTGTAAATTGAGATTTTTAAAGTTAAACATCAAAGTTAAAGTAACTTGCAAATTCATGATTAAACAAGTTTGCAAACTTTACAATACGAGGGTAAACAAATAAAAATCAGACAAACCTGCAAACATATATATGGACTTGGTTTTGCTGATAAATCTCTTGCTTCATCATTGTTTCTTTTGTTTATGTGTTTTAGTTTCCTAACATGAAGTTAGATCATCGGCACGTAGTGACAACATACTCTGAAGTTAGAACCACAAAAATGTTTTAAAGTATACAATTTAATTGCCATCAATCTTCGGAGACTTAAGCAAGAACTATAAATCATCCCTGAATTAGAGAGATTCTGTATGGATTATTATGTGTAAAGTGTCATCATGTTAAGTTTTAATTTATAAAATATATTTGGATATAACATTTAAAGTTATATCTTCTATGTTGGAAGCACATGAGCGGCAGGTTTGTCACAAAGTCTGCTATTCCTATGTATAAATCAAGAATGAATAGTGAATAAAATTATACACACAACTTTCAACTTAAAAAAAAAAAATCCTTCTTTTGAAAAACCAACGGGCGTAATTATACATGAATTATTGGCAACGACTGAGCATACAATTTGTTCAAAAGTCTTGTATTGCAGTCACTTCCAAACACTGAGAAGTCCATCAAGATCAAGGATAGAAATTTGTGTAAGACGTCCTCTTGGCTTTCTAGTTTTCAATTTAAGATGCAAGTCATTAAGTTATACGTAATAATCACTCCCTCCTAACTTGCTTGTTAGAATTAACTAAAGAATTTTCTTTAGAAAGTGACCACACTCCCATAATTTAAGTTATACGTAATAAAAAGTAATACATGAATTACAACCACTCAGCATACAATTTGTTCAAAGTCTTTTTATTGTAGTCACTTTCAAGGACTGAAAACCAGCTAGGATAGTTCTTGGAAAGTAGCTGATGTTATTATTACTTTTTATACAATCTTTGGCCTTGATCTCTACTTCAAAGAACAGGAGAAAATACTAAATTCTATGGAGATAGATGAATAGTGACTAGAGTCCTTCCTGGCATTTGGCATGAAAGAAAAATTAGTGAACCCCACCACGTACCTTGCAATTTGAGTTTCATTTGGATCGATCTTGTTTCACACTTAACGGTATTTAATTATTATTTAGGGTAAATTGCAATTTGGTACCCTGTGGTTAGGGGCGGTNAACCTCAGGGGACCAAATCGCTAACGGAGCAAACCACAGGGTACCACAATGCAAAAATTTTTCTTTCAGGGTACCAAAGGGGAACTGCCCCTAACCACAGGGTACCAAATTGCAATTTACCCTATTATTTATGTGTTGGCTCAGTCTGCTCTTAACTTAACTCAACCTCAAATTAATGGACATAGATGAATGCATGACTGGAGCAGAAAGAATAGGAGAAAGAGTAAGAGAAACTGCTAAATAAGACACTAGTTAAGTTGTAAAATTGGAATTTTAAATAGAAATTACAAAGCAAAAATCGAACGACCAAAAATCTCCGAGATGTAATTAGGACGCCAAAGACATAAAGGGTTTGAATTCGTGTGTGATTACTCCCTCCGATTTTGAATATTTATTTTTTAAGGTTAATACACAGAAACCAAGAAAATCATTAATTCACCTAAATTGAAGAGAAATTTAAAAGAAAAAGACTAAAATCTCTTTATTAAATTACTCATAGTTACTCTCATCAATTCAACCTCTACTAACTATTTAATAGGGATAGAATTGTAAAAAGAATAATTATTGTTCTTTTAATTTTGTAAAACATCAGATATTTTGAAAAAAAATACTCCCCAACACAGCAGATATTCAGAACCGAAGGGAGCAATTATTAGCAACAAGTTTTGTTCAAAGGTCTTGCATTGTCACTTTCAAACACTGAGAAGTTCATGAGGGAAGCTGCAAGGTTGCTCCCAATGTAATTTAATGAGAGTCTATTACTGGGGAAAGACTTTTCCTCGTGTAAGGGACAGAGATTGATTGCTATATAGAAAGTTTTGTAAGATGTCCTCTTGCATATTTTTAACAGTCATTTTCAATTTAAAATGCAAGTCATTAAGTTATAAGTAATAATCACTCCCTCCTAGCTGTAGAATTTTCTTTAGAAAGTGACTACATTCCCATAATTAACTCCAATCAACTTGTTTGCATTTCGTGTTGACTGATGAGTCAATGAGAATGGGGACACTAAATTGTGTAGTGGATTTGGTGCCAAAGCCGTTGTAGTAGATCTGGCCTCCCAACAAACACTCAATGCTGGGTCAATCTGATTTTTTTTTTCAATAGGTTATAGGTGTATTTGAAATTCTTACTTTAATAACAGAGAAGTTAAGTTGTAAATTGGAATTTTAAGACACAAAGGTATGGACAATTAAATTACAGAGCCTGCTACGAAAACAGTGGATGTTAAACTAACTTGTAAGTTCTTGTTTAATTGGCTTGCAAACCAGAACAACCTGAATAGATATACACTGAATACTCGGTTTTTCTATTAAATTTCTTGCTTCCTCAGCTCCTTTGTTTCCTTTGTTTGTGTTGTTAGTTTCCTAACCTTCCTCACATTTTGCTAAATTATTGGCATGTAGTGGCTACTCTAAAGTAAAGCTAGAACCACAAAAATGTTAATCTTAATTAGCTATACATATTGTAATAAAGATAGATGTAACAAGTCAGCAAAATTTCAGGTTAAGTAAGAGTGTTCAAAATTGAACCAAACCAAAATTTAGACTAAACCGCACATAAGCTGTTTGGTTTGGTTAAAAATACATCAAAATTGATTAGTTTTGTTCAATTAACAATTTAGGCATACAATTAACTAAATCAAACTAATATCAACATATATATATATATATTTTTACTTTTTATTTATTATATATGTTTATATTTAATTTAAAAACTATCATTTTTCTTTTTAATTCAAAGTCGTCTAAACCAACCAACAAACATAATTAGTAGTCTTCTCGAAACCCTTTGACTGTATCCAGATTATATCTAATTTAAAACCGACAGGCTTAAATGCACATGAATAATTTGCAACCACTGAACATAAAATTAGTTGAAAAGTAATGTATTGTACTCCCTCCGTTCCTGAATATCTGATGTTTAAGGTAAGTACACACAGACCAAGGACATGATTAGTTCACTTAAAATAAGAAAAAAAATGAGATAAAATGACTAAAATATCCCTATTAAATTACTCTTGTTATTCACACCAAGTCAATAATGACTTTGATTCCTCCAACAAAATTAAAAGATTCCCACAATATTTCTTTTATAAAATTTGTTTAACTTTCCCACTAAAACTCAAATTTCTTCCTACGAATTTGATTATAACTCTCAGCCTTCCACCATAATTTTTCCCTCCCACCAATTTTTTATATTTCCCACCAAATACTAAATTATAAAAAAAAAAATTCATATTCCTGGAAGGCATTTGATTAGTACTCTCGCCATCATTTTACTCTCCATCTCCATTATCTTGATTGTCAAAATTTGATTGGAGTAACTCTCAGCCTCCCGCCATCATTTTATTCTCTCACTATTTTTTTTTATATTTCCCACCAAAAACTAAATTATAAAAAGCTTTTGTACTAGAGTCTTTCATATCAATATTCAAGTTAGATTTTTAAAATGAGTTTAGTAGAAATAGATTTGAATGAAATTCCAATGGATGATTTTCATAATGCAGATGGAGAACAAGATGTGGTAGTTGGTGGTGTTAATTTTGTTCCCAATCTTAACATGTCTTCAACGANCTCTCACTATTTTTTTTTATATTTCCCACCAAAAACTAAATTATAAAAAGCTTTTGTACTAGAGTCTTTCATATCAATATTCAAGTTAGATTTTTAAAATGAGTTTAGTAGAAATAGATTTGAATGAAATTCCAATAGATGATTTTCATAATGCAGATGGAGAACAAGATGTGGTAGTTGGTGGTGTTAATTTTGTTCCCGATCTTAACATGTCTTCAAGTTTTGAAAAATCATAAAATATGTTGTATGAATTATACATGAGGAATCATGGTTAAATAGAAGGGTAGATAGTGAGAATGATAAAGAAGTAATTAAATCACATTGACCATAAGCAAACATTGGGAATAATAGAAATACATTTATAACTCTACTATATCTTTAATAGGGATAAAATGGTAAAAAAGTTAATTAATGCTCTCTTGAATTTATAAAACATCAGATATTTTGGAACAAGAAATATTCTCCAGAAAAGCAGATATTCAAGAACGGAGGGAGTACCATATAAAGCCAAGGTTTTGTAATTTCATTTCTTTAAACTTTAAGCAATGATGTTACAGGCAAAAATCATAAGGTATTTACTCAATAAAACCAAAAGAATCCGAAGTAATTACAATATCACCAACGAAAATGCGAATCAATTAATGTCACTATTAGACAATTACTCCAACCACTTTTCTTCCGTATAAATAGCAGAAAGGAAAGCCTCAACCATTGTGGTTTAGTCTTTTAATTTATATGCTATTTGAGTATATTATTATTTATCTGAAGCAAGAAATTAATGGCTCAAGTATGTGTTCTTGAAACTAGAGAACAACTGAAATCACCTGCTGGAAAATTCTACAATCTCCTCAAGACTCAAAATCAGCAAATTCCAAATGCCTGCCATCAAGTTCATGATGTTGAAGTTCATGAAGGTGACTGGGAAACTTCAGGCTCTGTCAAGCTTTGGAAGTATACCATAGGTATATAATATTATTAATTAATNTTTTTTTTTTTTATAAATAGCAGTGACCGGTGAAAATGAGAATGAACAGTTAGAAGGAGAAACTCAAATTAAGAGATTACGAATGTTAGACAATGAAGAACGTAGAGCTGTTTACGATTTGTTTCTACAAAAAAGTTAACAATGGAAAATTACCAAAAGAAGCAACAAGAGAGGTGGCCTCATTATTTTCGGTTAGTATGTGTACTATTCAACGAATTTGGAGTCGAGCAAATCACAATAGTGTAGTTGTTGATGTATCTCATAGGAAGGGAAATTGTGGTCGTAAGCGAGTTCAAGTTGATTTGGATAAAGTCCGTGATATTCCTTTAAATCAACGGTCTACTCTTCATTCACTAGCTTATGCCTTAAAGACTAGTAAAACCAATGTTCATAGACTTCTAAAGTCAGGAATGATTCGGCGACATTCAAATGCTATCAAGCCCCTTTTGAAGGAAGAAAATATGAGGTCCCGATTAGATTTTTGCATATCTATGCTTGAGCCTACTAGCATACCACATGATCCAATTTTTATTGGAATGTATAACATCATCCACATTGATGAAAAGTGATTTTATATAACAAAGAGGTCTAGGAATTATTACATGCTAGTGGATGAGGAAGATCCAATTCGAAGTTGCAAAAGCAAAAATTTCATTCAGAAGGTCATGTTTCTAGTTGCTTTAGCTCGTCCAAGATTTGATGCAGAAGGACATGAAATATTTTCAGGAAAACTTGGAATATTTCCTCTTGTTACGAAAGAGCCGGCAAAAAGGACAAGTGCGAATAGAGTTGCTGGAACATTAGTTACAAAACCAATAGCTTCAATAAACAAAGAAGTTATAAGATCATATCTCATACAAAAGGTCTTACCCGCCATCAAGGAGAAATGGCCAAGAGAAGAAATGGGCTGTCCAATATTTATCCAACAGGACAATGCAAGAATGCATATTGATCTTAATGATGAAGAGTTTTGTCGAGTTGCTTCTGAAGACGGATTTGATATTCGATTGATGTATCAACCTCCTAATTCTCCAGACATGAATGTTTTAGATCTTGGGTTTTTCAGTGCTATTCAATCCTTACAGTACAAGGAGTCACCTAGAACGATTGACGAGTTGATTGTTGTGGTTATGAAGGCATTTGAAGATTATCCAACAATCAATTCTAATCACATTTTCTTAACTTTGCAGTTGTGCATGATTGAAATAATGAAAGCAAAAGGTTCACATAAGTACAAAATTCCACATATAAATAAAGAACAATTGGAAAGAAGACATCAATTGCCTTCACAAATCAAATGTGAACCGGAATTANATTTGACTAACTTCTTTTAATAAATTAACGACAAATTGCATTTTGGTTTTTAATCTGAGTTAGAATTTGAATTTCTTTTTCTATCAATTTTACATTGCATATCGTTAGTCACGTAGATTCTGTCGTTAATATTTGACTAAAGTAAGAATAAAAGATAAAACTGACAAAAATATGAAACATTAAGAAAAAAAATTGCATATAGAAAGAGATTGAGAACGAAATTGAACGTCGAATATTACAGCTTTGGGTTTACTTAGGGAAAGAGTATTTTCGAAATTTAACCATAGAAGAATTAACAACTAATTATTATGGAGTTTTTATGTATTTGGATTTTGAGATATTTCTGTTAGAAAGATATCATCCATTGATGAAAAAAAATGATACAAGGCTATATAATAGGGACCAAATAAGACATAAATTTACCAAAATTTAATCAAATCCTTACGCTCCACGTATAAGACATCAGTATAGAAGAAAAAAAACTAAAAACTAAAATTGCGTTTAGCGGCCTATGATTAATAATTACTTCATTCCGGCCGTTTCGTCTGAGTCCAAAACCCCTTATGTCGCCGTTATGTTGATTCTTCTTCGTCGGCCACTCAAGAGGAAGCCAAGGTCGTTATTTCTCTCACCTCCTTATACTTTTCCTCCCATTAATTAGACGTGTTTTAAATTTGCAGCGTTCTTATTGCACTTTTTTGTTTTTGGTTTTGAGCATTCCGTGTTGGCTTTGCAGTGAATAATGATGTCAAGAGTGCTTCGCGTTTCTCGTCCGACTTGTTCTATTCCTTCCAATGTTTATGTTTTTCATGTCTATTTCAAGCTTCTATCGTCAGTTTCTTCATCTATGTCAATAGAAGATGTAGAGTCGCAGTTAAGGTCTGTCTGTGGAAACCCTAATCCTGGACATTCCGAGGCAGTTTCCCTCTTTCACCGCGCTGTTGATTCTGGTTCTGTGCCTTCTGAGTCTGCATGCAACTTTCTTATTGGTAATTTGAGGAAGGCAAAATTATATCATTTGGTCCTGTCGGTTTATTCCAAGATGAGCAGTGTTGGCGTTTTGCCTAGGTTTACTTCATTAAGTGGTTTGATTGAGAGTTTAGTGAATAACCAGAGGCCTAAATTTACAATGGGGGTCCTGGGGATGATGATCAAGCGTGGCTTTGAAATTAACGTGTTTAATTTAAACCTTATATTGAAGTGTTACTGTAAAATTAATGCTACTGAGAAGGCAGTGGACCTGTTCCGTGAAATGAGAAGAAACAGTGTCCTACCAGATATCTTCAGTTACAATACACTTATAAATGGACTCTGCAAAGCAAATAAATTGGAAGAGGCATTGGACTTATTCATGGAGATGAAGCAACAGGAGGATTTTCAGCCAGATTTGGTGACTTATACCACTTTGATCAATGGTCTCAGTAAGGATGGAGCAGTAGATGATGCATTGGCGCTATTGGAGGAGATTGAGAAGAAGGGTTTGAAAGCAGATGTGTTTGTGTATGGCGCGCTCATTAATGGCTTTTGTAGTAAAGGAGAAATTCAGAGGGGCAAAGAACTCTTTGATGATATGCTGAAAAAGGGAATCCGTCCAAATGTGGTTACCTATAGCATTTTGATTCATAGTTTTACCAAGAATGGACGGTGGGAAGAAGCCTCAAAGATGGTGAAAGATATGACAGGCCGTGGAATTTCTCTTGATGTTATTTCTTATACAGTTTTAATTGATGGGCTTTGCAAAAATGGGAGAACCTCCACTGCGGTGAATGTCTTGAATTTGATGCAAAAGCAAGGGGAAGGGCCAAATAACTTTACATATAATGCCATGATAAATGGATTTTGCAAGGAAGGTCAGATAGACAATGCACAGAAGATTTTGGAAATGATGATTAAAAAGGGGAAGAAACCTGATATAGTTACTTACAATACATTAGTAATGGGACTTTGCAGCACTGGGAAGATTGATGAGGCAAATGACCTTTTCAATCTATTATTGAGTGAGGAATTCCATGTGAAACCTAATGTCTATACATTCAATTTTCTGATTAAGGGACTTTGTAAGGAGGAACTTCTTGGTGATGCTGTGGAGGTCCATTCTAAAATGGTTAAAAGAGGTTTCTCTGGTAACATGGAGACTTATAATATATTGATAGAGGGATTTTTAAATGTGGGAAAATTCGATGAGGCAATGAAATTCTTGAAAAATGTAGTAGACTTGGGATTCGTTCCAAACTCAGGGAGTTATAATATATTGATAAATGGTCTGTGCAAAATGCAATTACTCAATATTGCAAAAGGAATCTTTAGTAAAAGAAAGGTTTCCGGGATTAAGCCCTACATAAATGATTACAATGTACTGATGAAAGCCTTGTGCAGGGAAGGTAGTTTGGAGCAGGCCAAAGTCT
This sequence comes from Chamaecrista fasciculata, assembly GCA_003254925.1. Lineage (NCBI taxonomy): Eukaryota > Viridiplantae > Streptophyta > Magnoliopsida > Fabales > Fabaceae > Chamaecrista > Chamaecrista fasciculata. The sequence continues at coordinate 36,003 of QANZ01041084.1, read as the reverse complement.
TATTTCAAGACTTGAGAAATGTGGACCATGGGCCTGATGTTGTCTCCTTCAATACAATAATTGATGCAACTGTTAAAGCAGGAGATCTTAAATCTGCCAAGGGTTTGCTAGAGGACATGTTCAAAATGGATTTAGTTCCTGATGCTCTTACCTTTTCAATATTTATAAACAGGTTTTCAAGACAAGGACTACTGGATGAGGCAAACTTGTTTTTAGAGAGGATGATCAAATATGGCCACAGGCCAGATGCCGCTGTATATGATTCCTTGCTAAAGGGCTATTGCACAATAGGCAATACAGAAAAGATTGTTTACTTGCTTCATCAGATGGCAGATAAAGGTGTTGTTCTTGACTCGGAATTAACTTGTACCATCTTAACTTGCCTTTGCCACAGCTCAGAAGACCTTAGTATAAATGAGATTCTCCCAAATTTTTCACGAGCAAAGGCCACAGGAACAAGTGTAAACTGCAAGGAGCTCTTAGCAAAGCTCAGTAAGATTCATCCAGAGCTTCAATTACAAAGTTCGTGATGAATTTTGTTTTGAAGAAACCATGTTGGTCCTATGCTACTTCTGCTATGGTGCACTTGAGCAAGTCGCATATTGTCTTTCTTAAATTCATTGTTGTCAAAGGGCGTTGAGGCAAGGCGCTATACCTTCCTATCACCCCCTCTACCATGGGAGGCATTGGTTCAACCACACACCATTAAGGCAGAGTGCCATTGGTGCTTTTTTGCCTGGTAAGATTAGCGCCGGTGTCTTAAAATAAGTTGAAAAAAAATCCAACCCAAGTCAAACAAGTAGAGACCTGATGCTTTAAAATAGGAAGCCCACCCTAATAGTTTAATGAGTAGTAAATAGTAATTATGACTTACGTTATTACGTTTTCGGGGTTATATGTATGTGGGGTTGATGATTATAGTCTATGACTTATGACTTGATGATTATTGTGTTGGAACTTGGAATTGTTAATATATTTGCCAAATCTTGTGACAAACTTACATTTCTTTATTTTTGTTTATGTAGTGCATTTCTAGGATATATTTCCCATTGTTGCATTGCTGCCCGCCCGTTTGTCTATGACTGACTACTTTGCTTAAAATGGGTGTATGATAAGGTTACATGCACTATCTACTTACCTGGTTAAATAATACCAAATTATTGAGATGGTTTATCTATTGGTAACTAGTAAGATTAATGATAATTTTCTAGTTGTTTTTGTTATCTTTTTCTATACTAGTCTTCCTCTTTCTTCTCTCTCTTCTTTTGTTGTTTCTCCATATTTATCCTGTATCTCCTATGTTTGGTTTGGATGAGTTATCAGTTTGAAAGCCTTCAAAGTATTTGAAACTTCATATATGTAGATTTGATTCTTATAGATCTTTAGAGATGACCCTATCTCTCATTCGTATCTAACTGTGATTGTTCATGAGCTGATTTAAATTGTGTTAAATTTAAACGCCAAAGCTGAACTTGATATTGTTATTTACTTATATGGCTTATTATTAAATTAAAAAAAATTAATAAATGTGTTTTGTCAAGGCATACATACTTCCAGATTAGATTTGAAATACAATATAAATACTGTTTTCTGATTTCTAAGGATTATGGACACAGTTGCATCTCTTTTTGATGAAATTGGATGATTGCTTCTGCTGTATTTGCTTGGATGGTGCTGGTATTCTTGCTCTGACAACCACTGCTAGCCAAGGAATATGAACTGGAGGATATATTTGATTTTGATGGTGATAGTTCATCTTGGTTTCTTGCTGCTGCTTATGCTTTTTATATGCTGAAGGAATTTTCTACTGCACTTTGATGGGGGAGTATAAGATATATTTTCTGTAAGATACTCTAAATTAAGCATCCGATTGTCCATTAAATTGGTTCAAAAGAATGCCAACAGACTCACTGATTGGAAAGGTGCTTATATCTCCATAGCTGATTGTTTCACTTCAACCATGGAATCCTTGTCCACTAATCTTTCTTTATGACCTTTTGTTTAGGATTCCTGTGAGTGTCATTGACAAGATTGAGAAACACCACAAGATTTCTTTGTGTTCTGTGGGGCGGGGACTGTAAGACTTTCCATTTGGTTAGTTGTAAGCCTTTAGAGGATAAATGCTACGATCTTAAATATGTGGTGTATAAATAAGAACATTACCCTAGTAGGTAAATGGTTATGCATTTTTCTTCAGNATTCTTGAAGATAGGTTATTTTTATTTCATATTACTACAATTATAAATGAAGATATTTAATATAAATTCAATTTAAATTTTTAATTATAAAAACTATTATCTTTTAACTAAGTACAATTTGTTTAAAAAAATAGATAAAAAACCCAAATTAATATATATACATATATAAATAATTAAAATCACTAATTAAAATTATACACTTGCAACTTTTATGAACTTAGTTGTTCACTTAAACCTTGACTAACTTTAAGTTTCATTCATTAATTCTTGAAGATAATTTATTTTCACTTCATATTACCACAATTATAGATGAAGATATTTAATTTTGGTGACAATAAATGAAGATATTTAATATCAAGTCAATATATAATTTTAAATTTAAAATTATTATATTTTGAAAGAAAAATAAGTACAATTTGTTTAAGTAAATAAATAAAATATTTAAATCAATATATTAAAATACAAATTGCAATTTAACACTTGTAAAATTATAATAGTTGACACTTGCAAGTTTTATGAACTTTAGTTTTTCTTTACATATTAGTTTATATATAAAACTTGTGTAACTTAAATAAGTTGATTAACTTCTCATAAATTTTTTATTTTAAAATTAAATAAGAATAATTTATAATTTATATGATTTTAAAAATTATTTTATAATTTAAAAGTTTAAAAATAATATTTTGAAGCTTTCAAGATTTGTAAAGTTTGATAATATTAATATATATGTGATTTTTTAAGTGCTTACATAATTCTATTACATTTTGTATGTTATTGTTTTTCACAACAAGCCCTTTAATGGACCACACAAGATATACAATTTAAGTCTTAAGTCTATCTTTTCTTTTTCTTTTTCACAAACCTTGATATATGTCTGGGCATTGGTCGCACTTTGTTTCTTGTTAACTCTTGCTATAAGAATTGCAATCTTTGATACATGTTTGGGCGTTGATTGCACTCAATTTCATGTTGAATCTTGCTACAATGATCACATAATACGTTGAAAGTTGAAACAATGAGTGCAGCAAAATGTATGCCTCTTGTGTTTGTCTCGATTGTAAGACTCCATATCTTCTTGATCCCTAAATTTACCGTCACAATATATGCATTGATATCTAGTCTCTGTATGAGTGGCCTTTGCATAATATAAAAAATAATTACAGATAAATTAATGAAAAAAAAACATTCAAATGAGTATGAAATATTAAGTAAATTAATTATTTAGTCTTGAAAAGATGATTTTTTTAATTTAGTCCCTAAAAAATATAAAAGTATATGAGTTAGCTATTAAAAGATGTGATTATTATGCCAACAAAGGTTGACCCAGTTGGTAAGGAGTCGACTCAAAACCCACAAGGTCATGGATTCGATTCCCACTGTCGATGTGAGGGCCTTGTTGGTAGGCGATCTGTAAGTACCTCTGTAAGCGCTCATAGAGCCTGGAGACCTGCCTTGGCTTTGGTGAGCCTCCGGGGCCCAACTCACCNTATCTTTTAGAGAATAAATTAAAAAATTTATTATCTTTTAAAGATTAAATTATTAATTTACTCTTAATTCTATTTGTTTGGGGAAAATCTTCTAGAGTTTTTGACTTCTTTTACTATTAAAAGGAATTGAAACACAATTAAACATTAGTCATTGGCATAGACTATAAATAGTAAAATGATTAGAAAGCTATGAATTGAAGAAAAGAAAGGAAAAGAAAATAAGAATGTTTAATTAAGCTAATTAATGTTTGAATATATCAAAGATAATTCTTGAATCGATCGATTTTTGTCCTACGGGAATGGATCCTCAGCAGTTCTCAATGGTGGAGTTCTTGTGGAGTTCGGCCCATCTTGTCTGTCTATTTAATCGATGTATCCTACGCTGCCACGTCATCAAGTTAAAAGAAATGTAGCGTCTTCTTTCTTCCCTAGCTCCATCCAGAACAATATTTTCGCGCCTTTTTTCCTATTCAGTAATCTGTTCTCTTCCATTCCGACTTATTTTCCCTCCCTTTATTCCCGCTTATTTTCCCACCGACCATTTTCACCATAGTCATACTTTGCTATTCGTTCATTATTGGTGTTGTTGTTTACTGCTATTTCATTGTCTCTGGTTCTTGGCGGATTGTCTTTGTTTGTATCATATCTTCATTTTGCTTCAAAACAATGTAATGTATTCTTTAAATCATATATATCTCTTGTCTCTATTCTGCCCAAGCTTTGAACTTCCCTATGTATTTCGATCGAACCATTTATGTGTGAATGAGATATCTTTTAAGTATATCCTTTGTTATATCCTTTGCCTTTCTCTCTCTCTTGCCAAATCTGTTGATATATTTAATTTATTGGTGCAAATGTTATGTTTCTTTCTTTCCTTTTCAAATTTATTTCTTTTACTGTCTCTTTACTTTACCTAAATCAAAAGCTTGATTCAAATTGTTGTGGTTGTACGGAAGGTAGTAAGTATTGTGCGAGCATTAAAGGGGCTAAGGCATATGTATGAATGTTATGTTAAAGCAACCTTTCGAATTCAGTTTAATAGTTTTTAGTTTAATAGTTTAATGATGAGGTGTATAGTAGTTGTTAGAATTCAGTTTAATAGTTTTCAGATTAGTTGTTAGTTCAATAAAAGACTGTTATGTATAGTCTTTATTTTTCAGTCCTTGATAGTTTTTTATTTTCACTTTAGTCCTGAGCTGAGGTAACTTGTATATTTATTTCTTCCAATAATAAAATTACTTTCGATTCTTCTCTCAAATACTAGTTTTCCTACATTATATATACAATACAAATTGGCTTATACTGCTATAGCTAAGGAATGAAAATGACAGTGAAATGAGAGGCATCTATCTGGTTATTAAAATTATTAACTTTATCATTCGTTTTTGGCCTAATGTTAGGGGATAATTGTTCATAGTTGGTTAGAAGGAACACAATCATTTTAAGGAAAGTATTTTGGTATTCTTTAGGGAAGTGTTTTGATTTTCTTCACTTTAAAATTATCGTGTTTAGATAATGTTTTTATTTTTTTTTGTGAAATTATATTATTTTTATTTTATGTATTATAGGGAAGAAGGAACATCTACTTTTGAATCATGTGAAAATACTGATTTGGAGAATGATTGGAAGCCTAAGCAAGGAATGGAGTTTGAGAGCATTGAGGATGCTTGGAAATTTTGGACCAGTTATGGTGGGAAAGTGGGATTTGGAATTAGGAAGACTTACACCAACAGGAGCAAAAAGGATGACTCAATAACTTCATGCAGGTTTGTTTGTTGTAAAGAAGGCGTGAGACACAAAGATAAAAGGGATTACTTAACTGCTAATCCTAGGCCTGAGACAAGAACTAATTGCAAAGCTAGAATTGCGCTTATGCGAATAGATGGAAAGTTTAGAGTGCATGAATTTATAGAGGAACATAATCACAGTCTTCATACACCAGAAACAGTTCACATGTTGCCATCTCAGCGAAAGTTATCCCAAGTTCAAGCGGATGAAATCAATTTGGCAAATGATTCGGGTCTTCAACAAAGATCAACTTTTAATTTAATGAGCACTCAAGCAGGGGGTAGAGCTAATCTTGGCTTCACACGTGTAGATCAAAAGAATTACTTGCGTACAAAAAGACAAAGGGCTATGAAGTATGGAGAAGTTGGTTGTTTGATAAGTTATTTCCAAAAGCAATTGTTGGCAAATCCTTCATTTTACCACACATATCAGATGGATTCAGAAGAACAGATAACGAACATATTTTGGGCTGATGCAAGAATGATTCTTGATTATGGGTATTTTGGTGATGTTATGTCATTTGATACCACTTATTGCACTAATAATTCACATAGACCTCTAGCTTTGTTTTCAGGTTTCAATCATTTTAAGGAAATGGTGATTTTTGGTGCTGCATTGTTATATGACGAGACAACATCATCATTTAAGTGGTTGTTTGAGACCTTTTTGGAGGCACATGGACGAAAGAAGCCGTTGTCGATATTCACTGATCAGGATCAGGCCATGGCAAAAGCATTATCAGAGGTGATGCCTGAGACTTACCATGGATTATGTACATGGAATTTGAAGCAAAATTGCATTAAGCATTTGGGAAACTTGATGAAGGACGAGTCTCGCTTTTTGTCTGACTTTAAGACATGCATGTATGATTTGGTAGAAGAAACACAATTTGAAGAGGCTTGGAGTAGCTTATTGTCAAGGTACAATGTTCATGAAAATTCATGGTTGACCTCAGTGTACAAAATAAAAAAAAAGTGGGCAGCTTGTTACATGAAACAAGTTCTCACACCAGGCTTGCGAAGTACACAAGTTAGTGAAAGCTTGAATGCAGATGTAAAAAGGTGTTTGACTACAAATGCTGATATACTTGAACTCTTAAAGCATTTTGAACGAAATGTGGAAGAGAAAAGATACAATGAATTAACACGAGAGTTTGAAGCACGTGACACGATAGCAAAGTTGAGTTGTTCAGATCTCCTATGTTGAAACAGCTTGCAAATGTCTACACTCCTAAGATGTTGAAAAAGTTCCAAAAGCAATTTAGCTTATTCTTGGCTTGTTATATTAAGCGTAGGAATGAAAGTCCACCGTTGATTGAATATATAATTTGTGTTGTTGAACGTGATGAAGAATTTAGAGTTCTGTTTGATCCTCTTCTAAAGTCAATTTCATGTAGTTGTAAGAGGTTCGAGAATGTTGGTATCTTGTGCTGCCATGCATTGAAAGTGTTTGAAGCTAATGATGTTGAATGCCTTCCTGATAATTATATTTTGAAGAGGTGGACTAGAGAAGCTAAAAGTGGTGTAATTCATGATAGTAAAGGCATAAAAGTGGAGGAAGATTCGCAGCTGGTTTTCACACAAAGATATAGAGAACTATGTCCCATGATGGTAAAGTTGGCATCCTAAGTTGTTAGTTCTGAAAAAAAAAATTCACTTTAGTTAAGAAAGGTGTGGAAGAACTAAGTAGGAAAGTAATGGACCTTCATCTTGAAGAAGAAAATGCTCAGGGTATGGATAGCAAAATGAATGAATCAATACCACATTCTACTACTCCCATGTTACTACCTATGGGAATCAAGAAGAGAGAAGGTCTAAAAAGAAAAAGGTCGCTTGAGGGGTTGGGTTGAGCTAATGGACGATAAAAAGAAAAAACCTGCAAGTGTCACACATCCCAAAAGTAAACCATCACATGTAAGTAACAAAAAAAAAAGTCACAAATTTATTTTCTTTGCATAATAGTTATCATTCATGAAATTCACACTCTTCCATTTATCTTGAAGGACATTGAAGGTCTAAGTCAATTCCAGTATAAAGCTGTCAAACCTCCCCAAAGCCAACCATCACTTGTAAGTACCAAAGCCAAATCATAAAATCATTCTCTTTGCATTATACTTATCATGTGTGAAATTCATTCTCTTTCATTTATCTTGAAGGACAATGAAGGTTTAAATCAAATCCAAAGTCAGTGCTCTCAACAACAAAATAGTCACTATAGTCTTACAAAATTATTGATGGTATGATATATATGACCCCTTTGTGACATTTAACTTGTGATTTTTTTTTCTTATTATAATATATGACCACTTTGTGACTTGTGATTTCTTTTTTGTAGGAAAACTTTGACCTTTCTACAGAGTCACTTAGAGGATTGGAATTTTTTTGTGATAGTTCAAATGTGAATGACCAAGCTAGTTGACCATCTTACCTTCTTTTTGTTATACATGTATAAGCATTTTGGTGTTGCTTTTGGTATTTTAAAGGTCTTTGTATACATGTATGAGGCTGTAGTTATTGCTTTTGTATATGCTAGTTGATCATCTAAGTTTTTGTATAAGACAACACTTGACTGGGAAATGACAGAAGGTTGGGGAAAATCTTGCCATGTCACTGTGGGCTTGGTTTGGGTACGAGATTGATACTTGCTGTGATGTTTCAATGGAATGGCTTGGTGGTTGTGCTGTAGTTATTGCTTTTTTCCCTTTTTGTTTTCTTTGTCTGCCTTTTTCTGTTTCTCTTGGACTGTTCAGGTGGTTTATGTATGATCAGAGCATGCTCTTAGCGGGAGACATTGTTGCTATCCTTACCATATAAATATTTTGTTTGCAAAATTAACTTAGGATCTCAAAATTGCAGTTGGTCTGTGAGACTGAGACCCATGCAGGAATTTGTTCCTTTGCTTTTGCTCAAGAAATTCATATCCAAATATCTTAACAATTCAAGACAACTCATGGACTTACTAAATTGAAAATTGGACAAAAATTGAAGACAACTCATGGAAAATCTGATTGTATTACAGTATGGTGTTTCAATTACAATATATTCAGCATTGTCTTAGCTACTATATCTCAATGCTCAATACTTCAATGATGCTAAATTACTACATTGCTAATAATTGTCCTATTACATTCAGATTCAATGTTTACCATTTCTTACTCCTTCCACTGCTAGTTTTGTAGACTCCATGGATGTTGAGAGTTTCTCCTTCATCCCACTTCTTTCTTTGTTAGATTCATGAATGTTGAACATTTCTTCATCCTTCCATTTCTTGAAAATCTAGATAACAAAAGAGAAAGGGATTACAAACTAGTCATTGAGGCATATCATCAAACACCTTGAGGGCATAATTTCAAACAAGAATATCTAAGTGTCATCGTAATTAAATAACATCCATTTTAAAATAACAAGGCAATTCACAGTAAGAAAAAACACATGATGGTCAAAAACTAAAAGAAAGCACCAACCACTTCTCATTCTATCTAAATGAACAAAACATGGTTAAAAGAAAAAGAAAACTTCATCTTGCTTTGCCATTTGGATTTCCCTTTCACAAGAGGAACAATTAATAATTAAAGAAAATTAAACTCCTTCTAAATTGAACAACCCTCCTTCTATAATTCTATATAGGAATCCAAAGGCAAAAACTCTATTCTTATGATTGAAGTCTGTGACTGTGAGGATATTTGTGCATTAAGTCACAACTAGAAGCTAGAAAATAAATAATAGCTAAAGAAACTCTCACTAACTGTTTTTTTGTTTAAGGCCGAAAAAACAAATGTTAATAGACCAGCAAAACCACTACAGCGGCCACAGCAAGCACCAACAGAGAAAAAAAAACAGAACACCAGAAAAAAAATTACAGCAACAGCAGAAAAAATAGAACACCAAAACCGAAAGAACCGAAACAACAACATACAGAACCGAAAGAGACCAAACGAATCAGCCAATACCAGACCTATTGTCCACATCAGACGAGTTTTCTGCAGCATCCACCACCCCCTTTGCGGCACTCTTTGCAAGCCAATTGGCCGCTTGATTGATTACCTTGGCGAAAAAGAGACGAAGTAGCAAGAATAACAAAACAGCGCAAAGACCATCCCAAAGATAACAAGAATGCGATGATGGTTGAGGAAAAAATCTAGACGGAAGAGGTGATCTCGTCACTTGTTACAATGTTTTGGTGTAATGGGGAGGAAGATGTTCGGGATGAAGCGAGAGGAAAAAATAAGACGGTGCACTTCTTTTAACTTGATGACGGGGCAGCATAAAATGTGTTGATTAAATAGACGGACAAGATGCGACGAACTCCACAAGAACTTCACCATTGAGAACTGCTGAGGATCCGTTCCCCTTCAATCATGGCTCATGGCTGTGTGCTTATTGAGCAGTAAAGATGGACACATGCTTATATATTTTTACTCCATCTTTTCTTTTTAGATAGCACGAATCATCAATCAGCTACAGTAATCATATTAATTTACTAGGGGCTTGGCATGCCCGTAACATTTGAATTGATTTATTGATTTAAAATTAAAGAGTACATAAAATTCTTATATTGATAAATGAGTAAGTTTGGAACCAATTTGAAAAATTATAAAAATATATAAGATTCATTCAAAAAAAATAAAATATTTAGGACTAATTTGAAATTACCTCATACATTTGGGACTAATTTAAAGTTTTAACTTCATATATAAAATAAATAATTCTAAATCACCGGCTAAATATTGGAAGGGAGATGAAAATAAAACTGTCAATGGTATGTATGTGCATGTGAGGATAACTGTTAGTGGGTTGTCACATCTACAAATGGGAGGACAACGTGGGGATTTAAAATATTTAGATATTAATTAATATGGATTTAAGTTGTATTATACAGAATTACAGACTATAATTTTAATGACTGAACGACCAGAAAGCATCAGACGCATATAATATAAGATATTTTATACCCTTCGTCTTCTCACTCAATGTTTCCTTTCTTTCTTCTTTTTGTTAATCTTCGTGGAAAGATTATAAAAATTAAGTTAAAGGGTCATTTTGTCCTAAATGTATGTCCTCTAATATTTATTTTGGTCCATTATGTTTCAAAATGTTTAAATTGGTCCTAAATATTTGCAAAATGTTTCAATTTGATCCCAAACTATTGAATATGACTTGTTTCAAGTTCAAACGTGACGAGTTTAGAGGTACGTATTATTCTCGAAGAGTACTTTCTCTATCCAGTTGGGGTCATCCACAAACAAAGTCAAATCAGTCCTAAAAGTAGATCGCTCGTTTCATAGTCAACCAATCAAAGTTGATCATATCTCTTTCGTTTTAAATTCGAATGCGACAAATTCAGAGTTATGAGTTTCTCTTAAAAGTCCTTTGAAATTGAAATGAAAGACGAGAGAAATATGATCAAATTCAATATTTTTGGACCAAAATGAAACATTTTACCAATATTTAGGACCAATTTGAATTATTTTGCCAACATTTAGGACCAATTTGAATATTTTAAAACATAATGGACTAAAATGAACATTAGAGCATACATTTAGGACCAAAATGACCCTTTGGCTTAAAATTTTTCTACGTTAATTATTAAAATGTAATGGGAAACTCAACGATTAATATGTTAGGCAAAAGACCTGTTGGTGCTCCTAACAGTTTCAGTTATGCCCCCAACGTTTGTTTTGTGTCAGTTACTCCCCCAATGTTTCACATTGTTGTCAATTATACCCCAACGTCAATTTTTTTGGGCCAAAGTCCTATTTTGGTCCCTCAAGTTTGCTCAAAGTTTCGTTTTGGTCCCTCAAGTCTCAGACGAACTTTTCGCCGAGATACACCGCGACTCCGACGACTACGAAAACTTCTAATTCAAGGTTTTTTTTACCTCCTGAGTTCAATGACGGCCTCCATTCTGCGAAAAATGATGGGCAAGCCGTTGAAAAATTACATAATCGTCGAAAAATTACACAATCGCCGAAAATCATATTTCCGGTCATTTGTTCGCAAAGTGCAGGCCGCCATTGACTTTCAGGAGGTAAAAAAACTTTGGATTAAGAGTTTTTGTAGTTGTCGAGGCCGCCGTGTATCTCGCCGGAAAGTTCGCCGGAAACTTGAAGGACCAAAACAGAACTTTGAGAAAACTTGAGGGACCAAAATAGGACTTTGGCCCAAAAAAGTTGAGGTTAGGATATGATTGACAATAATGTGAAACGTTGGGAGCATAACTGACACAAAACAAACGTTGGAGGCATAACTAAAAGTGACCCCAAACGTTAGGGGCACCGACATGTGTTTTGCCAATAAATTTTATATATATATTCTCTACCACCAACTAAGTATATCTTCCGTTTTCTCGCCAAAAAAACAAGTTTATCTTTAGTACAACTAGCTAAGGATAATCATTGAATTGGTAAGGTATATGGTACGATGATCTCCATATCTGGACTTGGGAAAAAAAAATGGTTAATTAGATTAAGGCAAATCTCTTATTTTAGTTATCGAAAGGGCTACTAGAGCAATGAAGATCTGAAGAGACTTGCAAAAATCTTTCCAGGTGACCTTGCAAAAACACTCTAATGCTCAAGTTAGAATGATGAATAACGAGAAAGTAGAAACTTGAGAGAGAAAAAATAGCTAACTTGAACCAAAATTGATGATGTTGTATTTATAGGTGAAGAAGTCAACTATTAATTTCGTCCCCAAGCTTTTTTTGTTGTCAATTTTGTCCCCAATGTTTCATATTTTGGTCAATTTTATCCTTTGCTTTTACTTTAGTCAAATATTATCGACAGAATCTACGTGGCTAATGTTGGAGATTGTGCCCTAGGGCCAATCATTTTATGTATATGTTTTGAACATATTAATTAATTTATGGAGATAAATTAATTTGTTATCATATTATTAGTATGTTTACTATGATAGCGTCCTTGATTAATTATGAGATAATTAATCTAAACCCGTCCCTGGTCGATTATTCTCGTGGGAGCGAGAATGAACTAAGACCAGCATGACCTCGGTGTATGGATATACATGCACTAGATGCTTTACGAGAGTCATGGTGCAATTATGTAAGGGGTTACAAGTTGCTGGACTGACCCGGAGAGTCCTGCATGGGTTTAGTCATTAGCTAGTCTCTCCTGTACGCCTGTCACGATGCCTTAGACCTGAGGTCTTGACTATTCCGGCGTTGTAGTTGTCAGACTTTGGCCTAGTCTAACGTTGCCCGTAGCAGGGTAGCCATAAGGGCTAGGTACGGGTTTGGTTGATTGCAGTGTTGAGGAATGTGGTTGACCAAGATGGGATTTTGTCCCTCATA